>JAOTRH010096797.1:0-120637 GCA_034768845.1 Heliamphora exappendiculata
AGATTTACAGCAATCATATCTAAACTAAAAAGGAAACTAAAATATTCAGCCAAATCTACAGCTGATCTGATTGACACTTTGTTACAGACAAAACTATTGTGAACCTAACTCAAGATACAAAATAGATGGGGCAAGTCTATAACTTCTTTTTGGACATTTTTTTGAAATTTTTTTACCACTTTTGAACGCTATCGAAGCACAATCATGCACACATTAAAGAGAAAGTGGTTCAAGCTACATCAACCTAGCTCCACAGGCAAGATAAATAATTCACTATATTCTATATAGATTACAAATTAACATGAGACCAAAACCACCCTCTAAACCAACTCAAAAAATCTCTCAATCCCTGTATAATTAGTAAACCCTACACATTAAATTCCTAGTGTATTCATGGCTCCATTCCAACTCAAATCCATGTAAATAAAACTATAATTGTGTGTTCCACATAATATGAGACACACACCTTGAACATGGTCAGTGTCAATCTTGATTCTGCAGTTGCTCTCGATCTGCCATACTCGAACCAACATGACACAAATCTTGATGCTCGCTGCCTATTTGTCGAGGTGTTTTTCGTGATTCTACCTCTCTTCCTTTCGTGCGCTTATTTGGAGAGATCACCGCCAAGAGTTAAAACCGAGACCTTCGTTCAAAGTGTACACCTTCTCATTTCACCGACAGTCTCAATCTCTTTACTTTGAGCTTTTTTCTGTGAACATCAAGCAGCTGTCATTATCACTGTCGCATCTACAAATAAGACCAAAGTAGCATGGACACGGACACGCGATACGACACAGACACGACACGAACACGCTAACACGCCAATTTTCAAAAAATAAAGGACACGACACGTCTGGGACACGTTAAAATTTTATATTTATATATATTTATTATATGTCAAATATGTAAATAATTTATTCAATTGTAATTAAAACTACACAACATATTACTAATAAAATTAAAAAGTTTTATATTTCTTCTTATAAATGTTCTAAAATATATTTAATGTGCATAATTTGTATTTTAAAGAATGTAAAATATTATTACCATGAAAAAATTCATCACATAGAACGTGTTCGGAAAGTTCAAGAAGTGCCATTGAAATATTCGTCAAGTTTGAAAAAAATGTATGGCATTATAAATTTAATTTCTTAATTAAGACGCGTTTAAAAAATGTTGAATACGAATTTAAGAGTGTTCGAAGAATGTTCGAAGAGTGTCGTGTCCGACACGAAACGCCACCATTGTAGAAGTGATCATCCTTCTTAGAACACGACTATCCCGCGCATATGTACACTGCCGTCAGAGTACCTTTGCCCTTATTTTGTTCACAATTCCGTAAATATTGCTCACCTTGTTTACCAATACACTTTATTGGTGTACGTTATCCATCTATACTACTTATCAGGTGTTTTATTTTAGTTTCATCTATTACAACAATCTCCACAAGTTTGTATAGGTTCTTATTCATCAGTCGAATCAAGAAATTGTTGTTTGTTTTGACTCTATGTCTTGCCCTGCGCTATTATTAAACCAGATTGCGTACAATCATATTTGATTAGCCACGATCAAATCCGATCACTTCAAATAAATCTCAGTTGCAGTTGTATATATGCAATCTCATCAATCAGTTTAGAATGTGAAAAATCTATTTGCACCAATGAAGTCACAACGCTAAAAGACCCTCGAAAACACTTTCATCCTAAGATTTTTATCTATATAAATGAGCCATTATAGCAAAAGGAATTGTGAGTTGCAAAATTCAACCGTGTTATCACTCTGGATCACAACCCAAGCTTACCAACGTAAAAGGAACAACCACCAGCACCTTAAGCCGTTACTTCTTTCTGCACAAATTTTGCATGTTGATCAAGAACTAATGAAAACAATTTCTTTTGATTTTCACAGGTTATCTACTATTTTCTCTTCACACAACAATTGATACTCTATTATTTTTCACATATTCAACCTTCAATTCTTTTGTTTTGCTTATGGATATAAAAATTTCTCCTATCTTTTTTCAGCCCTCTCTCCAAGACCTCATTTAATAGATCCAACCCATTTATACCAGTAAGCAGCAGATCTCCCCTTATTTTGGAAGAGTTGGTGGTTGCATGTGAAATCTTTCATTAAATAATTTTGATCTATATCAAACGAGACCAAAAAATATATTGGTGCTCTGATCTCATATTATGACTTCAATCATCTCATACTATGGCTTCAATCATCTGCCATAGCTCTAATACCATTTTTTGGGATCTTTCTTCATCCCCGAACGTAATAGAAGCACAACCATGCATGCACAATCTTGCATGTGTCAAAGAGAAAATTAAACAAAAATTTACATAGTTCGACCCACACCTGTCTATATCCATGAGCGAGAGAGAATTTACTATATTTTGTATAGATTATAAACATGAAACCAAAAACATCCTAAGAACTTGACACCCAAAACCCGAGCCATAATAAATTTTGTTTCCCTGCTAAGGATCACCTGGTCCCTCTAATATTTTTCCATTTCTCCTTACATCTCTATCTATTCGATTCATTTTCTACACATCTACTATAATTCCTAAGGTCCCTATTTATTGAACAACTCAAAGATCCCAGTCTCCATATAATTATTAAACTGTATACATATTACATTCTTAGTGAATTCATGATTCCATTCCAACTCAAATACATATAAATAAAACTATAATTATATGGATTTCACATAATACAAGACACAAATCCAACACTTACATCAAAAATAAAAATGGTACAATGTTCCTTTTTCCCATAAACACTCTCCAACAGAATAATAACAAGATGAATAGATGATCACAAGATGTTAATAGGCATTTGGAACTTCGTTTATTTTTTGGATTAGTTTGAAATTAGACCATTTATTGTTAGTAACGTTTTAGGTTTCAAATGAAGGTTAACATCCAATCGATAATGTGTTATTGAGATATGTTAAAACACAAACTTCATGTTTATGTATTATGGTATAAAATGGTACAATTTGGCCATTGGATTAGCAATAGTAGTGAAACTTGCGGGATATAGAACAAATAGAGATGTTCTTCTATTGTATTGTTGAATACATAAATTTGTTACATATTGTATCGACCAATACGTAACAGAATTTTGGTCCTCAGCATATTGGGCGTCCGATATTTCCCAATATATCACTCCATCACCGATATCGATACAGATTATGATAAATTCATGCATTCACTTGTAATTATACACTTAACATACCTTGGCTCGAAGCAGCGCATTTTCATGTTCCAACTCCATTTCCTAGCATAATTGTTTGAAAAGCACTTTTGATTAGTAGAGAAGTAAATCCAAATCATAAGAATTAAATCACCATTTCCACAAAGGAATAAAATGATAATCCTGTGAACTCAAGACATTACCCTTTTTTGCAAATGTTCTGTTTCCGCGAGTATCATTTCATGCTGTTCAAGTAGAAGAGTGAGAAATAAGGCAGCATTTATACATTGAATTTTCAATAGTAGCGAGAAGAGAATGTTGAAACCGAAATACTGACAGTACTTGGCTATGCAAATATGTGAATGTATCCTTGCAATTCATACCTTCACGTGTGAATGCGGGGCAAATTCTTTAACATCAAAAAGGGCAGTACGCGTATCAATGTAGGAAAAGAAAAAAAGGATACTACATATCATGTTTGCATTGAAAATTAGCTATAGCAAATTCAAACACAATAGTTGCCAATTTTGCTTTATTTTCCTCTGGATACTAGGATGTTTCACTTTGCCAAGTCTTTCCTTGTCCACATATGGATTTGACAACAGTTCAGAAGCTTGACCTACCAGAATTTCCAAATCTATAGTTTGTTGCTATGATTTCATGTATGTAAAACCAGATTGCATAGAGGACAAAGACTTTTTCCTCACAAACAATAATGTCCATTCCCTAAGAAAACAAGTATGATGAAGATGAGACTAAATTCAATATAAAAGGAAACATCGTAGGCCATTTAAGAGGTCTCAGATTGCAGGTTAATAAACAAGACTGCCTGCAATGGAAAGAAGAGAAAGATGGACTTTTCTCTGTAAAATCCATATGCAGACAGTTTGAAAACAGCTTGGGGAAGGAAGATGACTTGATGAGGATAATTTGGAGGAATAAAGCCCCACCCAAATGTCAATTCTTCTGCTGGAAGTCTTATCATAGCAGAATTCCAACAAAAAGAGTTACTGCTAAGGTGGAACGTAATCCCTAAACCCTCAGCCATATCATGCATACTCTGTCAAACATACATAGAGACTCTGGACTGTTTCGTGGAGAATCTGGTCTTCAACATTTTGCAGTGTCAGGGTATGGAATTGGTAATCCTTCCAAGAACATGAAGAAGAGGATATAGGATACAATTCTGTTCGCGGCATTATGGTCCATCTGGTTAGCAAGAAATTATATTGTTTTTAACAAGAAGAAGTGGGATTGGGGGGGAAGTAGTTGACCTAATAAAATAAGTGTGGCAATATGGGTAAAAGCCAGATCTAGAAGCAGGAATTTCACCACTTTTCAAATGTTCAATACAACTTGGATAGAGTGAAGCGTTGGAAGAATTGAGGGCTGCTGTGAAATGATGAGGGAGTGAAGATAGATACAATAGTAAGCACCTTTTGTGCAGTTGGCAACTCACCAACCTACTTCTACGTAAAACAGTTGGATGGCATCGTTGGTCTAAACAGCTGAAAGTTAATCTCATTCCATATGCTTCTGACTGTATGTATCATTATCTTTTTCAATGAAATGATTCTCCTTTTGTTGTTCAACACACACACACACACATATAAGGATTAAACATTACTAAAATTAAACGCATTATTTTCTTAAGAGTTTTTTTTGTTGAATAACTTGATATACATTGTTGAGCTCATTTTCAAATAGCTTAAACTTTTGAGACAATTAGCTTTTCAACTTAGTATCAGAGCTGGGTTGCACTCCTCCCAACGTGTCGAGTATTCGGCTGTTGTGGTCCAGGGAGTTTATTGGATAGTCCTTACATCGTCTATTGAGAGGCCCTTCTGTGTGGTTTATAAGGCTTAGTTTCTCCTTTGCTTAACACCTGAGTTTTAAAGAATTGTATGGACGGGGCTTTTCAACTCTAATACCATGATAACAAAGGGAATAAAGAATACTATTATTGCATATTAACAAAAGACTTGCTGCTAATGATAGATTACATAATACATATATAAAGAAAAAAAAACCCTAATAATGTAAGAAGGATTAAACTACCCCTTAACTATATCAAAAATAACAAAAATACACTCTCGCATCTCTGTGGCAAAACGTACCTAGATTTATCCCTTTAATATTGTGACTCTCATGTTTGTATTATAGGATTCGAACTAATAATCCAACGAGTGAGAGATTGTTAATTCCAAATTTATAGAATTAGGGATACCAAGTTCCCCTTAATATTATTAGTACCATATTTCGAATTATCTTTCTTCTTTATCAAAAGGTCAAAAATAACTCTACAACTTTTATCTCACTTTTTATTCACTTTAACCAAGTATAAATTAAATTTCTCACTATATATATAATTTCATCTTTAATATATTGGTATACAAAAAAAAAACATGTAGGACCCTCGATATCACTAATCTCTTATATCCAATCCAACTCTATTTGGGAAAACAAACAAGCCCTTAGGGTACAATTTTTTTCGGTAGCGGCACTATTAGTTGTGACCTATTTTCGGTGTTCTTTGTCGATATCTCACTAGGATGGCAATTTCTCCGTGGTTCTTGCACTTTTTTGTTCTATTTTTTACAGGTTTTTTTTTCCTTATAATAAATAGAATGAACATGATATTTGCTTTCACTATCCCGTTTCTTCCTGCCTTGCTCCCGATTATATAAAATAAATATTATTTTAAATATAAATACATATATAAAATATATATTTTGTAAATATAATAAGTTTAAAATATTAAAATATTATACTTGTCTATAATTTTTCTTCTTTATTTTTTACATTTTGTATTTTTAGTTATATTAATTCGTCAACTATTATTTTTCTTTATTATATTATCTATAACTCTTATTATTATTACTCTTTTAAAACTTAAAAACTATCCCCAAAATATTCATGTTTTCTCAATATTTTCTCACGCCTATACCCCAATCGAATAGGGGATGGAAATGGAGAAGCTCATCTCTAGTCCCACCCTGCTCCATTGCCATCCATATATCTCACTGTATTTTCTCCTTATTTGCTCCATAAGTATAACTGACTGAGGTGAAAAAGGTATTCCTAAATTATCTCAATTGATTTTTTCTGTCTCGATATAACCCTGCTCATTGGATTATTAGTGTATTATTAAATAGAAAAAAAAAATTTCCTACATGAAGTCGATCTCTTCGCTTTTACCTTGGTAGGAACAAATTTAGTTGGCTTTTGAAGATCAAGAAATGATCACAAAAGGGAAATTCCAAGCATGCTCAAGGAATTATAGAGAATTGTACCGTCTTCGGATAGTTTTTAAACTCTATGAAAGAACATATCTACAATGTGTTCATTTACCATAATATTGTTCCCCATTTTTGGTAAGTTTTTAACTCACATGTATGCTCATACTCGTAACAATGCATGCATCATATTTTTCATGCTTCTCATGAGTCCTTGGAACTCTCATTACAAAATATTTTGAGTACTTGTAGTCTCGCTAAGAGGAGTTGTCCCAATATAAGCCCTTGAGTAAGTTCTCGATCGAAACAACATCTATCATAATTAAATGGCTCACTCGCCTGCATACATATCAATTTTTCATGGGTTTGAAACATGAATTCTAGACTGCGCGTATTCAAATTTTGAGCATGTCACCCATGCCCTCATTATATGAGGCCTTCGCGAATATTTATAGTGAGGAGCGTCGTCGCCAACTTGTTCAACCCACTCTTGCTTCTGACTCTAAACTTATTGTTATAACTAATCATATGGCATTTGTTGCTAGCTCCAGATACCGTGCCTCAATAGGAAAAGTTGTTTGTTATCACTGTAATGAAGTTAGGCATACTAAAGCACATTGCTTCAAACTTTACCCGAAGTTGAAACAACGGTTTGCTTGGAACTGTGCTTATGGTTTTGATTCCAACTCTTACTCTTCTCGCACTGTTGCTCTTGTTGAGACAAGTAGATATTCTGGGTCTCTTTGCTCTATCTGATTTTATCCATCGACAGTCTCAGATTGGTTTGGTTCAAGAATAGATTAGTTCTCTTACTACTAGGGCTCTGGGCATCTCTTCAACTCGCACTATTACCGTTGCCAATGGTACTTCTACTGCTCTTTTTGTTCGGTCTGATAAATGTATTTGGGTTTTGAATTTCAAGATAAACAATCATATGGCTAATGAGTTATCTTTGTTTTGTTCTTTCTATCATTCTTGCACATCCAACTATTTGTCTTGCTAATGATTCTACTTCCTTATACGCTATAGGGTGATGTGTCTTTATCTCGGCTATTACCCTTATTTCTATTCTTCATGTTCCTAACTTTGCTTTTAATGTTTTATTTGTTAGTTGTCTTCCTAAAAATCTTAATTGCTCTGTCATTTTTTTTACCTACTCATTATTTACTTTAACACTTGAGTTTGAGGAAAATATTTGGTAGGAATTATGAACGTGATAGGCTATATTATTTTGGGGGTCTGCCACCAGCTTCACCTTCATTGATTTCAAGCCTTTAAGTTTCCGTGTTAGTTGCATCCAGTTCTTATGATCTTTTCCTTCAAACCTTGAACTTATGGCATGCTTGTTTTGGACATGCAATTTTTTAGTATTTATATTTGTTATTTTCTTCCCTAACTAAAGCTTGTAAGGATCATAAATTTTAGTATTTGATTTGTGAACTATATAAACATACTTACAGTAGTTATATCATTCGCATGCATCGTATGTCTAATCCTTTTGCTCTTACTCATTCATACATGTGGGGCCTTCTCCAGTTACTGCTTTTCTGATTATCGGTATTACGTGATCTTTATTGATAATCACTCTAAATGTACTTGGGTATACTCATTGGAACGCAAATCCGTTGTGTTACCCCTATTTACCCAATTTCTTCAAATGATCAAAATCTAATTTAATAGTATTATTTGACAAATCATATTTGATAAAGGTGGGGAATACATATATGATGTTTTTCGTACCCAACTTACTCAAAAGAGTATCCTACAACAACTTACGTCCTTATACTCCCGAAACATAACAGTGTTGCAAAACGAAAAACTGTTATATCATGTCTGTTGTTCGTTGCCTCCTTTGTGGCATGAATGTCCCTATGCCTTATTGGCATATGGTGGTTCTTATTGCCGTTTACTTCATTAATCGCACTGTAGTCAGGTCTTGCAGAGTTCTACCCCTCTTCAACCTAATTGTACTTTATTTCCTCTACTACCTAGGGTCTTTAGTAGTACTTGCTTTGCTCAAAATCACCATCCCACTTGTTCTAAACTTGATAATAAATCTATTCATTGTATTTTTGTGGGTTACTCTTTTATTTTCAAAAGTTATTGTTGTTATGCTCCGATTACTAATCATATGATTCATTCTTTTTTATATGGACATTCCCTTCTATAGTAGTACTTATGTTTTGTAGGAATCTATTTCATGTCCTTCCGTGGTGAACTCGTCACCTAGAGCTCGTCCAATTCCCATTTTTTTACTCTGACTTGGTGGTGGACCCCTTCTTGCTCCCTGTCCACTAATGCATCACCCCCATTTGCAGCAGCACTCTCATCGGCCTCACTTGCCTCCTCTTCTAGAAGCTTATTTGGATCCCGATTCAAGTAATTTAGATATCTCTTCTCTTTCTTTTTTTTGCATCTATTCTCCCGTCTCGTTATCCTACTCATACTCACAAAGCCCTTCCCGTTATGATTGGCTTAGTAGTACTAACCGTCTCATATCCCAGTATGTCTCTTATGAAGGTCTTTCAGCTTCTTATCATGTCAGTTTGAGAAAACTTGTGTTTGTGCCTATCCCCCTGTCTGTGACTAAAACTCTTTAGAATCTCAAGTGGGTTGCCGCCATGCAAACCAAAATGACTGCATTGGAAAATAATTAT
This sequence comes from Heliamphora exappendiculata, assembly GCA_034768845.1. NCBI lineage: Eukaryota > Viridiplantae > Streptophyta > Magnoliopsida > Ericales > Sarraceniaceae > Heliamphora > Heliamphora exappendiculata. Next base: position 9,101 of record JAOTRH010096797.1, read on the forward strand.
ACATGGGAGCTTGTGCCTTTACCCCTGGTGAGAAGACTGTGGGATATAAGTGGGTCTTCAATGTGAAGTACCTACCTGATGGTTCTGTGGATTGATAGAAGGCTCACCTTGTGAGCAAAGGTTATACACAGGTTCTAAGAAAAGATTTTGGTGCTACCTTTTCTCTTATTGCTAAGTTGACCATTGTCTGCCTTCTTGTCTCGCTTGCTGCTTTTCATTCTTCGCCTTTTCACCAACTAGATGTCAAAAATGCATTTTTTATGGAGATCTACTTGAAACCATTTATATAGATACCCCTCAGGGCTTCTGAGTTGAAGGAAAGTATATAGGGAAGGTATATTGCCTCCGTAAGTCTCTTTATGGACTAAAATAGTCACAAAGGGCATGTTTTAGTTGGTTCAGTCATGTCATCTTATTTATGGACTTTGTTCAATGCCACTCCGATCACACTTATTTTATTCAACAATGTCTTGATGGTCAGTGCATTCCTCTATTAGGGTAAGTTGATAACATTATCGGGAGTGGAGATGATACCTTAGGCATTGCTTAGGTTAAACAAGAGCTCGGTAAAGATTTTTATATTAAAAATTTGGGTCATCTAAAGTACTTTCTAGGTATTGAGCTTGCTCATTCTCACTATGAGATATCCCTCTTTCATAGAAATTATATTCTTATGATATAGATTTCACTACTAGAAAAAGTACTCTTGATCTCCTTATGGTGGAAATCGACCTCCACTTCATGGATCCAAATAGTAAACTTTCTGTTGAATCTAGCAATTTGCTTCCTATTCCATTTATGTATGAACGTTTAGTTGTTGCCTCGTATAACTCCCTCATTCATTATGTTATTTGAACAAAATGTAGACGTGTTTGCTAAATTAGTGGGGCCATCACTACTCAAGGCAGTCACCAATTGTCAAGCTATACTTAATTGGCATGTTTACACTAGCTTGAAGGGAGTGTTAGAATTGATTCTTGATCCTTTTTTTTTGCCTTTAATTTAGTTTTTCTTCTTTGTCAAGATTACCTTCCTTTTCTATATTTTCCTTATTTCCCTTTTCTTTATAAGCCCTAAATTGATTAGTATACAGACATAAGGTGATCCCTCTTTAGAGGTAAGCCATTACATAAAGAAAATCTTTTGGTCAGAGCTGTGTTTTGGATCAAGGCCTACTGAGGTGCCTTTACCTATATTGTTGATGATTTCTTGCACACAATTTATTGTTGTTACTAGTTAAAAGATTTTTCAAAGAAAAAAGAGGTATATAACTTCCTAGTCAATGCTGCAATGAAAAGATGAAAGTTGAATAACAAAGGGCTTGAGATTTTATGTGATGTTTTTCATGTAGCTCATTGCCTGAATTTATCTTGAAGTAAATCATTTTGTATTTCTTTGGTTGGTAAGTTGCTAGGCAGTGCTGTTCTGTTTGGTATACCTAAAGTATGCTTGATGCATCTTTGTAGAGTGGTTTAATTCTTAGAAGCTATCCATGCTTGTGTCGGTAGCATAGTTTCTTTGTGAAAAAATAATTCCTTCACTAATCACAAAAAAAAAAAAAGAAAAAAAGATCATGCACAAACAATGAATACAAAATAGTGCAACGGAAGAATCATGTGTATTTTACATTGGATCCAACAGACTTCAAACATCTAAACTAACAATCTGGTACATGCGTTCATGTGTATATTGATGTGCATGAGTTCAAGTGGTTAGAGAAAGTGAGATAGTAGAATAAAATATTGTAAAAAATATTTTAAAATTTTGATGAATACTTTAGACAAAAGCACCAATTCATGTAATTTTGAAATAAGAGAATACTACATAGATGCTCTCTTTTAATATGAATAGTATAAGTTTGTATTTCCATCACCACTAGAACATGAGGTAACGAATATAAACCAAGAATCTTATTTATGGACATGTGATATATATGTACATATACACACACACCGTAATAAAGACATTTATAATTTTTGGTATTTGCTTTATAGGATTTTACCTTCTTTGACCTAATTCTTGTGATACCTCGATCGAGTCTATTCTCTAACTGCTTTAACTCTTTCATGTTTAAAGAGCCCAAGCCTTCGCCCATTATATTCCTGTAATCAACTAGAAAAAATAAGAAAAAAGAAAATACTAAATGATGCTAATATAAGCATTTTTTACACCTTTACAAGTACAAGAAAAAAGTATTTTCTATTTAAAAATCAAAGCCGATTTGACTAAAGCTTTATGTAACGTCAACAATCATAACTATTGAATTTGTATTTTGAAAAATTATGTTTTAGAATTCGTAAATTACATTGAAGAAATAGGTAAATTACATTGACTTACTTTGAGGCTAATTAAAAAGGCTCCCGCTTGTCTCCAATCCAACAATAGACTAAATCGGTCTAGTTTAGTCCATTTTGGACTCAACATAGGCCTATTTCGTTTGAGCTATTTATTTTATTATCCTCAATGTATATATCACTTATGCAAGAATTAAATTAATTGAATATCATTAAGTATCTACAATATTAAAAGATGGAGGAGTGTCAGAGTTATATACTAAAAATTAAATTTTAGATTTTGGTATTTAATTTTATTTATTAATAAAATTAATTTTTTAATTTTATGAGAATTTTCATAAGTAAATGTATGTGTTTCATTATTTGTTTAATGTTGTACATAAATGCCTTTTATTCAAAATAGTATTTAATTTCGTGTGTAGAGTTCGGCTTACACACAAAAGACTAGATTATTGGTTCTTGTCGAATATAAGTTTTTGGTTCACAATTTTAGATAGAATTAGACACACTATCGGTAGGTCTGTAGCACAGTATTTTAGTAGACATGTCTTGATTACGAAAAACGATAATTATTTTGACAAATGTTCTGGCTCATTGTGCTAGTACACTTTATGTGTATTGAACATGACCGTGTTTGGGTAATTAATTTTGTATCGACTATATAAATTAATTTACATCCAATGGTTATTATGAGTGCTTGTACTCTTAATTTTGAAATAATTATTGGGCACATATATTTAATGTTCATTATTTTAATTCATTAAAGGGTGCAATTTTTTACGAGTTAATAATCCCAGCAAGTTGGATAACGACGTTAATTATATGGTAGATATTAATTATTGACAAAATTCACATGTTATGTTGGGATTGATGATACCTCCTTGAGGAAGTTTATAAATTTTGATCGTGCGAAACCCTGCATATGAATTTTATAATTCGGCATTCCAAATAAGTTAAATAGAAGGTTTTAAGGATTTTTCGAAGAAAATGATTAAATAAAAATGTCAGCAATTTAATTTAATCGAAGGGTATCTGTAATTTTAACGAGAAAGAAAATAAATAAGTATTTAATAACATGAGTTAGAATAATTCAATTTTGCAAATAAGGCTGGGAGTGCAATTATAATTCTTTAATGGAATGAATTATAATTTATATTTTTATGAAATTACTTCTGGATTGTTGTAAAATTTTATAATTACATTAGGAGCTCATATCTTATTTACTCTACAGGTCCCTGTTGTAACCTATAAAAGTGCAATTAGAAATCATGGCCACCATATTCAGTCAATCTATCTTCAAGACTAGGGTTTCTACGTTTTACGAAATCTAAGTCTAGCCAATTAGGTTTTGAACAGCACGAAGAATAGCCCACACTATAATCGTGTTCTTGACATTTAGGAATACAGCAGAAAGCTTGATGGGAGAATAGATCGCCAATTAATAACCGCGGTGATCTATAGACTAAGGTTTATTGCAGAAAACCAAATCAAATTGGACAAATTTCGCAGGTATAATTATTTTCTAACTTTGGGAGTTATACTGGGTTTATTTTTTATTGATCGATATCAAAAGTTTTAATTTGTAGCTTATTTTGGCACTTGTCCATCGGAATTTTTTGACTTGATTCATATACATCATCTAAGGAACTTAATTTTTGGGCCTAACAAGGAGTGCTTCTGGAGTTTTATTTGATCAACGAATACCTATAAGAATAAAAAAAAATTTATAGGATAGCTATTAGACCAATAATTTTATATTGGATAAAATACTGGGCTACTAAGAAAGATCTAATAAATAAGATGAGTGTTGCATAAATGAGAATATTAAGTTAGGAGTGCGGTAAGATTAGAAAAAATAAAAATAGAAATAAAAAGAATGGTAGGGGTCGCACCAATTAAAGGAATGGTAGAGGTCGTACCAATTAAAAACAAGTTAAGAGAAAATAGATTAAAGTGGTTTGCACACATACAACATAGACCAGTTGATGCAGTAGGAAGAAAAAGCGACAAGATTATGAATAATAAAAATATTAGGGGAAAAAGTAAACCTAAATTGACATGAGATGTTGTATTAAGAAAATGTATAAATCTATTAAAACTAATCAACATATGGTTCTTAATAGAACAGACTGACGTAAAATGATTCATATATCCAACTCTAATTGATTGCGACAAAATTTTTGTTTAATTTGGTTTAATCATTAAATATCTAAACAAATATTTCTATTAAAAAAACTGTACAGTGTACACATGCACCATTCGTTTTTTAATAGAAATGTAATATTTTCATACAGTTAACGATATCTGGCTAATTTAATTTTTTGAATCGATGATCTACACAATGAGAAAAATTAAATAAACTGCTCGAATCATAAAATGGATTCATTTTGGGTTTAAAATAGGTAAACTAGACGTGTCCGGTCCATGGTTGGACCAGAGAACCCTCTCTCAATTGAAAATACAAAAAATCTATTTTGAAGTTTTTGAAGTAACACTGAGCTCTTTCGCTACACTTATTGAGTAAACACCAGTAATTGAAATTATTATTTTACCATTTTTCCATTTAATTAATTAAGAATTTATTAATTTTTTTTTAAAAGACCAGCCTATAATTTTACAACCATAATCCCAAATAGTGAATTAAGTCTAACCCATTTCAGAGAGAAGCGGGGCAAGAGATATGAGGGACGAGAGAGATAAACAAATTGATGCAGTACTCATGAATTTTTATATTATTGAAGCCTACGATCGTCAAAAAACTAAAAGGTGATAGTAGAAGCGTTGCTCGTTGCTGTTGGTGGATTAGCTTGGAAATAGCTAGATGAAAGAGATCCATCGCTTTGCCATGATATAAGTAGATTTTCGGTCAAATTCCATCGCTTATATCTCGAAATCTGCGATTTTTCCATTTTGGGAACTTTTATTTTAGTAATAACTTTTTTTTGGAACTTCCTTTTTTAGGTGTTGTTTATTTTGACACGTTTTTTTTTTATATTTCTAGTATACAAATTTGGCCATAAGTTAAATTTTCTACTTTTGGTAATTTCTTCATAATTTCAGATTTAGTAGGATTATTTTGCATAATTGATGGTTTTCCATTCAATTAGGGTTCATCCATTGTAAGTACAATGTAATAAGCTGTAGAACTACTCGGTTGTTGAATAATAAAATTTATTGAGAGTTTTCTTATTTATTTTGTTTGTTATTTGATAAAGTATCTCTAATTCAAGTAGGTTCATAGGTTTCGATGTTAGTGTTCCTTTACTCAAAAGTCTCCTTGTATCACAAAAAGAATAGAGAGATCAATCGATGGGAGGGCCAAATGATGTGGTGTGGTAATGATTGCAAGGGAGGGCGACCACCATTGACGACCTTTAATTGAAGGTTAGTGGTGGCCTGAAATGGATGGGTGGTAGTAGTAGCTTGAAATGCAATGGTGGCTTTTGATGGTGTTGATGATTGAGGAATTTAGGATGGTGAGTGAGATGACTAGTGGTGCGATGGCATTAATGCATGAGGTATTTGCAATGGTAAGTGTGATAACTTGTGGTGCGACGGTTGGGGATTGTGATGCCCAGAGTTTGCGATGGTGGGCGATGTGATGGCTTGGGGTTGCAATGACGTGGTATAGGGCGTGCGACGACGACGTGGTGTTGGGTTGTGCAGGGAGAGTTGAGATTGAGATCAAGCTACGAAAGTCTTGACAAAGATTTCACTCTAGTGATGTTATTCAAGATATTAGCAACAGATATGTTTGAAGATGGGATGCTTACCTTCACCCAAAAAAAACCTGTCCCAACTTTGATCAAATTCAAAAACTTCTTCGTAGATGATATGTTTGAAGATTGGAAGTTCTCCTTATGAAATTAAGAACAATTTTTTGGTACTATATTTTGTGAACATTTTTCTTTTCTTTTCTTGTTTTTTTCCTTCGTCATTTCTTCTTCTTTGAAAGATTCAATATGGTACCTTTACTATATTAACCCACTGGTGGGGAAGACAGTAGGTATCTTCGGGCTCGTTACAGGGACTGTTTAAATTTTGGCTGCGAAGAGAGAAGAAGTGCCCTCGGAGCCAGCTATGGAACACTACGTTCATAGTTGGAATCTGGTCTTTATAACTCGCGAGGAATAGATTGATATTCGAAAATGCCAGAATCAACTCCGAAGAGATAGTGTCCCATCATTATATTCTTTGGCCCGTCTTAGATAATGGATAGTTTATTATTTTATATTATTTATTTGTCTTTAGTAATTTTTTGTTCGTTGATTAATATTTTTTAATTTCTCAATTTTTATCATTAAGGTGATCTAAAAAAGTTAAATTTTGTCCTAAACGGGAATGGGGCCAAATATTAGGGTTTGAATTCCCATGCTCTTCATCATGATATGCAAAGTTTGATTTTGGATAATGTTTTTTTTGTTGCTTAATTTTATACTTACGTTTTAAAATATTTTTGTAAAAAAATACTTTTCCAATTCTATTTGGAAAAGAAATAAGTCCATAAACCATTTTTTGGTTTAATTTCATCTTTAATTAATACAAAAAAATAAACAAGAATAATCAAAAATTAAAAAATGTCAATCAAAAAAATAAAAATAAATCAAATCCCACGATTTCATCTCAAACTATGCAGCCTGGTAGCCTTCTCTCCTCTCATCTCTTTTCTCTCCTCCCCATCCCCCTCGCATTGGAGCAGAGTTAAATTTGGAAACATATTATGGCTTCTAAGGGAAAATAAGACTAACTCCAGACACATACATATGGCCTTTAGACGTAGGTATGCATCCAACAATGTCAGCAGATTGAATATAAGTTTAACACCATTATAGAAAAAAGAAGATCTTCTATGGTGATAACGCTCGAGAATCATGTGGCTAAAGGAGGGAGACAAAAACATAAGCATTTTTCATCCAAAATCCACCCAACGCAGATGCAGAAATATCATGCCAGAGATTGAGTACCCACGTGGCTAGTGGCAATCAAAACATAAGGAAGAATTCATAAGGTGATCACCAGTTATTTTCAAGAAATATACTCGTCCAACTCGTCAGTTGAACTGAAAGTGACAAGCTCTATGAACTTTGATCTGAATCATCCTTTCACTACTAAGGAAGTCATTACTGCCCTTACCTAGATGCACCCTCTTCAGGCCCTAGGACTCGATGGGGATTTCGTAAGCTCTAACATTACCAGTGTTTGTTTGGACTTTGTAAACAATGGAGTTTCTCTGCATGAAATTGACAACACCAATATTGCTATGATCCCAAAGAAAGTGTCTGAGTATAGAACAATGAACCTTTACAATCTCTCTCATAAATTTATTGCCAAAGTACTAGCTAATCATCTCAAAGGTATCCTACCACATATAATTTCTAAAGATCACAGCTCCTTTGTCCTATGTAGGTTGATAACTGTAGAGGGGTTGAACCATAAGGGTGTTTGAATAATGTGGGTCAAGATCCAGCCCGCATGAACCACCACGTGATCTAGTAGTCCTACACAAGACGACAAACCTAAACTAGCTGGAGGCAAATGCCGGAAGCCACTCCGATGGTTAAGTTAAAATTAGGATTTGTTTAGAGTGAAAACAAAAATAATGGAGTTTCTCCTTAGGAAAATTTTCATATATAGCTCAATCCTTTGGGCTTGGTCCCATTTTATAGGGGCTGGTTAATGTACCTCTCTTTTGGGACTCATGATGAGTTGGTTTAATCATGAGCCTTACCCTGCAGATGGGTAAACCATGCCCATATGACCTGAGATAATGATTGCACAATGAATGTATTGTCCCGATTTAATTGCCATTAATACTTCTAGCTCGGCCAAACTACCTTTACTAATGTTTGGAGCTCTACCACGCAATTTTCATTACTGACTTCAGGCTGATGCTTGCGTCCCTTCCTTGTACTGGCCTAGTACCTCGATCGACCATGCGTGCTCAGCCATTATAGACCTTTGAACTTGGATATGTCGTTTCTAACCTGCATGGCACGACCTTCTATTATGGCCTCAATGGGCCTCTAGTGACCCGGGCCAAGCTGAATCTGCCCCCCTTCAATAACATATAATATCTTGAGTGCTCTCAAAACTGTCCATGCTCTTAAAACTAGAAGAAATCGTGGTAATTCTTTTTTTCTCTTAAACTGGACATGGGTAAAGCTTTTGATTGAGTTAAGTGGTGCTTCCTTGAACAACTTTTAGTCAAACTCAGTTTTGCTACCCCTTTTATAGCAAGGATTGTCGAATTCTTAAGATTGATTTGTTTCTCTACTCTCACTAATGGAAAATGATCTGAAATGTCATCCCATCTAGAGGACTTAAACAGGAGACCCTGTCACTTCGTACTTGTTCATCCTTTATGTTAAGGGCCTCTCATAGCTTATTCACAAGATAGTATACAAAAAAGAAGATTTACGGCATCCAAGCAGCAATAGTAGGACCTTGTGTCTCCCACGTTTTCTTTGCAAAAGACAATCTCTTATTTGGCAATACTAGCACAAATGAGGTGAAACATCTTAAGCAAGCTCTAATGGATTACGAACAAGCTTCACGACAGTTAATTAACTATGACAAATCGACTTCTTCGATCTGAATAGTGAGCTTTGGTTGATAGACCACTTAGCATAAATCTTAGGAGCTTCTATCGTGCAATGCCATGAAAAATAGTTGGGTCTTCCAACTAAGGTGGGCAAGGAAAAAAAAAGTACTTTTTGTGGCATCGGAGCTTGTGTTTGGAAAAAATTTATAGGTTCGAAGAAAAGCTCCTCTCTAAGGATGGCGGCTTTTAAAAAACCCTAATTTATTGTGTAAAACAGTCTTCAAAGCCAAGTACTTTCATGTCCTGATTTGAGTTATTTGATGCCATGTTCTAGTGGGGGCATGGGGATTCAAGCCATAAAATTCATTAGATCGTCTGAGATAGTTCTGCGAAGCAAATGCTACTGGTGGGATAAGTTTGAGGTTTCTAAAAGCTTTCAATTTAGCCTTACTAGCAAAGCAAGGATGGCCCCTTTTACAAAACCCTAATTTACTGTGTGAAACAGTCTTCAAAGCCAAGTACTTTCCTCATTATGATTTTATAGACGTTACGCTTGGCTTAAATCCTTCCTATGCTTGGAGGAGTATTGTCACAGGTTGTGAGGTGTTTAACAATGGTCTAAGCCGGAGGACTTGGCATAGAAGAAGAGTGTCTATATTCCTAGACAAATGGTTCTCAAGACCCTTTAGCTTCAGAGTTTTTTCCTCCAACAAAGAGTATGGATGTCTATGCGAAAGTGTTTTAACTCATTAATCCTTCTAACAGGAACTGGAATATTAATTAGGTTCGCAGCTTATTTGTTATAGAGTATACCTCTTGACAGTTCTTCGAATGGCCATTTAAGGATCTAGCATTACTCACCTGATGGGCACAGCCAAGATTGTTGGAATTATATTTTGGATTTTTCTAAAAATACTAAAATCTGTTTGTTTTAATAAAACTCGAACGACAGTAATATAATTTCCAGCAATGTGAAAGTAATTGCAGAATTAAAACACTATAATAATCTATTTTTTAATTACAAAATTATACAATAGATATGAAATTGTTAAACTGTACACTTTACGAAAACTGAAATAAAATTAAGCTATAGAACGAGAAGTATAACACTGTTTTAGAAAAGTCTTTTGATAAACAGTAACAGGAATAAATTTGTAGAAGCAGGAACAGAAAGTATGAAACTGAAAAGAAAGAAGAACAGTATGCTTGTTAGAAAATACAAAAAAACGAAACACTCTTACAAAACAATTTCAAAAGTAATTGGGATCGAGTCTAGCGTTGAGTGATGTCTCCTTAAGACAGATTATGTCCTCGCCACGGTGGTTGCGATTGACCGGACGTCTACCTCTAGGATAAAACGATCCCCGTGTGCAGAGGACCACAACAATCTGCACACCAATGAACGCTCTTGTGCTTGTACTTTCTCAGGAAACTATTAATCACTGGAACGAATATGCAGAGTTTTTTAGAGCTTCGGCAATGGAGAATTGGAAAAATCGATACTAGAATGGGTCTGGAACCTGCCCATATAGGTATTAATGGCCCAAACCGAACGGATACGGATACCGATTTGGTCTGTCCCAACAGACGCAAACCAAACTAGACTCCAACGGTCCCGAATCGCCAACAATTCGGTAAAAACGGTAACGGTAAAATTAATTAATTTAAATTTTAAATAATTAAAATTTAAATTTGAAATTTTAATTAAATAAAATTTTTGTAAAAAGATAAGAGTTGACCCAACCCACGACCTGAGCCCGACCCGGACCAGCTCGGCACGGCATGGTCGGTCGGCGGCGGTGCGCGTGTGGTTCAATAGATCAAGTAGAATTTTGTCCATAACTCCTCCCTCAACAAAAGTTGAGATGACTCAAAGGGCCAACTCTTTATCTCTAACCTTGGCTTTATAAGACACCATAAACTTCTATCCCCAACCTATGTAGGATTTGGACATCATTTTATAGTTGCTTGGAAACCCACCATTTTCATTCCCAAGCAATGTCGGATAAGCTCTTGTTACCTTTATTTTTCCAACTTCAATGGCACACTTTTGGAATCAATTTTTCATTAACCTATTAATGGTTTTTAATGTCACAAAATTTATAATTACTCTACTCATGAAAACAAACAAATTAGAACTTAAAATCATCAAAAAGATTAATCCAATACAAAGATAATTTACTTCAAAATTTTCTAAAAATCATGTTCTAATTTTATTCAAACCCCACTATTTTTCCAACAAAGATTGCTAGCTCAATCCCATTAAAGGACAAAAAGCTTAACGCATAAGAAGGTCCTGGTGATTCAACCCACTTATGCTGCTGGAAAAAGTTGTAGACTTTTAAGGTCTTAGACAGAATCAAGCTTAATTTTCCTATGGAGAGCGCACAAGAATGCTTTACCCAAAGCTTATGATTTCCTAAGGAGAGGAGTTCTGATTAATCCTACATGTGCAAAATGTGAATGTTTTAGAGAGATGTTAGATCAGCATATCATAGGTTGCGAATGGGTAAAAGAGATATGAAGTGACGGCCTGCACTCTAATATTCTTAGTATGCGACTTGGAGGTTTTTTGAATTGGTGCTGAGAGGTCCTCTACAGGTTTGATAATGTTCGCTATTGCAAATTTGGCGTGCTCGCATGGACTTTAGAATGCTGAAAATATCATTTTCTTCTTGCTGAAGAAGGGTGAAAAAAAACCAAGTTTGGGCAGACTGCTTGTGCGATGGTCTGTTGCAGGCGAGATATTGAGAGCTACACAAAATTGCTCAATGACGGCTCGACGGACCGCTAGCGTAGTCTGTGTAAGAGCGCGCTATTATAAGCGCCTAGGGTTTGTAGTCGTCAGTATGTTATGTAATTTTTTCTTGCTTTCTCTGTTTTTCCTCCCCCTAAGAACTTCATCTCTTGTACTCTTTCATCAAATATAGTGAAAGTGTGATCCACATATTTCTGAACCTTGTAAACATTGTGTTTTGTGTGTGATTGTCTCTTTCTCTATTCTTCTTTTATATTTTATGGTATTGTGAGTTCTTCATTGTTCGTGGGCAGAATTAGTCCTCGCATTTTAGTTCTCAACATTTCTAACCCATCAAAGACTATTTCTTTCACATAGGACTTTCGACAACAATTCTAGGATGCCAACCAACGAGAAAACCATCCCCACAACTCTCCTTTAATCTCATGGAAACCTCCCCTATTGGTGTTTACAAGACCAACGTTGATAGAAGCATAGAGTTTGTTAACAAGCTCTCTAGCTCGGGTGGTATTGTCGGAGATTGGCAAAGCAACTTCATAATAGTTTGTGCCTTTAAAATTTCAAATTTAGTCCTTGTAGAGGTGGAAAGCCGTGGCAATTTGGCAAGGTATTAATTTTCAAGCAAATATCGAACGTCGAAATATCATTATTGAAAGTGACACTAAGACCACCATTGAAACACTAAGAGGAGTTAATCCTTTATATGCAAGCATAAGCCCTATTTTACACGATTATCGTCCTTCTTTATCCTTTTTTTAGGATTCTTGTTTCTCAAATATCAAATGGCATAAACAATGGTTGTGCTCATTTTGCTTTGAAAAAATACGCTATATATTACCGACATTTGTGCACGTAGTCGGACTCTTTTCAACATGATCACATAGTAAAACTCACCCATTATAAAAGGAGTGTGTCCAATTTTATCACCGACGTCTATACACATAGATGACTCTTTTCAACATACGCAGATTTTCTTTACTGCTAGATTTCATATGCCTAGGTACATTTTTTTATATAAGAAAGCTAAATGTTAATAAATAGGGAAGCAACATCCTTAGCAAGGATAAGAAGTGCCCAAACTGGGTGTTAGCCCAAGTTTTTTTTTTATTTTGATGATTTTTATAATTTATTTTTTTAAAATGAATGAATTTTAATGGATAATATTTTATATTCCCAAAATGAAAGTGTTAACACATTTTGAACAGTTAAAATTGACACTTTAGTAAAAAAAAATGACTTTTCTCTCAAAAGAATTAAAACACTTGAATGTTCTTTCATAAGAATATTTTTTGTTGAACCCAATTGAAATTTAAGTCAAAGAATATATGAAGCTTATTAAGTATGTTAACACTCCTTGATTAAATGGTTTGACACCCTAACATTTGTATAAAGTTGATATTAAGATTTCAAAACATTAGTGTCGACACAAACAAGTTTTGTGTCAACACAAAAGAGCCGAAGCCCTCAGGACTCAAAAAGAGTCGACACAAATCAATTTTGTGTCGACACAAAAGTTATCCTCACTTTTGGTATCCGGAAGTTTGGGTCTACACAAATGGATATTGTGTCGACACAAAACAACCGAGGCTACCTGCAAATTTTGAGGTGTTGACACCAACTAAAAACGAGTCGACACAAAAGTCCCGAGGGTGCCTGCAAAATTTTGTGTCGACACCTATGAAGACATGAGTCGACACAAAATGCCTCCTCTCGAATTTGGAAGTGCATTTGAGTCGACACCAACTGATGATGAGTCGACACAAAAGAACCGAGACTTTCTGCAGAAATTCGTGTGGACGCCAAAGGCAAGTTGAGTCGACACAAAGTGGTTCCTCCGGATGCTGAAGTTTCAAACTAGTCGACACAAGATCCAAATGTCTCGACACCATGATGTTGGTAAGGTAGAGTACTTAATTGTGTCGACCCCTCAAAATATCTGTGTCAATCCAACCACTTAAGTGGACCTGCCCTAGACATTCTGTGTCGACACCAAAGGTATTTGTGTCGACACCTGCGACGGAAATTGAAACTCGCGGCAGATCTCAACGACTGAATTTTTGGCATTTATTACTCCTACCTACCTCCAACCATCATGAATGCATAAGAACTTATATAAGGAGTAACTTCTCAACATTTAAGAGGGTTGAGAGTTGTATTTACTCTTCTATTGCTCAAAATTAATCTCAAAAGTCTCAAGCTCACATTTATTGCTGTAACTCCACTTCTTGTTCATCGTCTCTCTTTACCTTCTCATTTATTGTAAATCTTTGTTGTAAAGGGAGTGAGTGTTCATCATTAATACACTTCATTTATTGTATTCAATGGTGAGTCACATTTTATCCTTTGAGTGAGTGAATGAAACTTATCAAAGAAAAATTCAAGAGAGATTAAAAGCAAATAGAGGCTTATTTTTCGTAGGATCTTCTTGAAGCTGTTAAGCTTGTGAATGTGCCCGTAAACATTCAATTCCTTCAAGCAAAATCTTAAAAATTGTAAAGACTTAGAATACGTCCGTGAAGTATTCTATAAAGTAAAAATACTAAAGGGAGATCTTGAAGAGTGGACGTAGGCTAAGATAAAGCCGAACCACTATAAATCCTTGGCGTCCAGTTCTATCTCTCTATTTCTCATCTTTTAATATTTGTATTACTTCAATATTTGTTTTATTTGATTGCAATATTAAAAGAATTTTGAAATTTTTTTTGAATTTGTTAATTTTTTTAAAGAGCTAATTCACCCCTTCTTGAGTTGACTTGTTCTAACACAGGGCCATCCCCAAACTAAGCCGCAAAATTAAGAATACAGGTCAATCTCATAATGGGTGAGTTCCACCAGCACTTCCCCTCAATTGCAGCCACCACAACACCACCACCACCCTTCACTGCCTCCTTTTCCACCACATTACCGCCACCCCACTACCGCTGAACCGTTGCTATTATCACCACTGCTGCACTGGCACCAACCCAACACCACCACCACTACCAATAATGTTGGTGTCATTGTCATTGTCATTGTCACCGTCATTATTACCACCGCTACACCACTCTATTGCTGATGCTAATACCATCGCTACCACCACCCCTTCACCCACACAACAACTAATACCATTACCACCACCAGCATTACTACCATAACCTTATCACCTTAACGCCATTGTCACCACCTCCACCGATCATAATTGTCATCGTTGCCATTACCATTACTCCTACTATTGTCATTGTCGTTTTCACCATCACTTATAGTAACACTATCACAACTACTAGTATCGCCATTTTTGAAATTACAATCAAACACTAAAACATTTTTTATGAAAAATATTATTTGAAAAATGTTTTTCATGAAAATATGTTTTTCCCAAGAAACTGATCGTTATATATCTAAAAGGAGGTTGTTGTAGCTAAAATTAGGAACTTAAATAATATAGCCAATAGAATGTGGTTATGACTTCAAGTATAAGCTGTAAATATTTATATAAACTATAAATTTAAAATCTAAATAATAAAATTTGAGTTTGTTGATTTAGAATCAAAAGTTATAAGCAAAAAGTTAGACGCACATTTGTTCAATTTTTTTTACTTTTTGTTGAAGTCAAAATTAAAAGTTACAATTTAAGTAATAGAAAACACCTCCCTAATCTTTTGCAGATACTTATGGATAATGACAAACCTTTTTTGAAGTAATGTTTAGTCGATTAAAGCCACTCAATCCAAAGAACAATATAATCATAACTTAATTTGGGGTAAGAAGGTACTTAAAAAAAACATTTATACTTTAATTGTTGATAACTGACAGTTAAACTTAATTTGGGGTAAGAAGGTAGTTAAAGAAACATTCATACTTTAATTGCTGATAACTGATAGTGAAATATTAATACTGAATATCAATTGCAAGAAAAAAATACTACTTGTAGTTGTTGAATCAGCATATAAATCGTGTATAATTTTTTATTTTTTTGAATTATGTATCGTATTATATTAAGTTTTGTAAGATAATTAACATATTTAAAAATAAATCGAGAAAATATATATATTTAATATGATACAAATATCTTGCAAGAACAAAAAAAACTAAAGAAAAGAATATTCTAAATATCTTAATAATACAAAAGTTTTCAATAAAATTTATTTTCATAAATTTAATTCAGTTGATAGGTAAATATTGATGTATCATATATATCGGATCATTAGTTATATATCATATCATGTATTATATGAGTATTGCAATATACATCTAACATAAAATGCTATGCATTATACATATCAATTTGTCATTTTTATATATCAAAACGTAAGATATTTATTAAAAGATATTTAAAATTACAATTTTAATATGATTTTATTCTTAGAATCAATATTAAGAAATTAAGATATTATTAATTATAATTTAATTTGTAAATTATTTTATTTTCTTCTTTGTAATATTTCTCCGTCAACATAAAAAGATAGCTCTAGCTGCTCTACCTCTTTGTACATAACCTAAAATTATTAAACTCTTTTATTCTTTTTGGCATGCGAACTCAAAAAAAAAAAAATCCCAAAGCCTCTGGTTCGACACCTCTCGCCAGGGACGGCTAGCCACGCCGGCGACAGCAAGCCTCGCCGAAACCCTAGCCACAGACATTGCGCCTCCTTCTGATTCATCCCCAAGCCCGAAACCCTAGCCAACCCCGAAACCACCCTCTCCATCGTCGTGCCTCCTCCTGGTTCATACCCAATCCCGAAACCCTAGCCACAGACATCGCAACCCCTCTGGTTCGACCCCTAACCGCGACCCCTCTGGTTCGACCCCTCTGGCTCAACGCCTCGCCGACCCCTCTGGTTCGACCCCTAACCGCGACTCACATCGCGAACACTCATCGCCAGGGCCGGCTCGGAAGATCTCGGCCCAAAACGAATTTGAGATATGAGTTCTAATAAATTTTAAAATAAATCTCAAAATTAATTATAAATATTTAAGTAGACTAAATATGTTTGTTTATTGTGATATTTTAATAAAATTAAATTTACAAAAAAAATTAAATACAATATAAATCAATTATTTATCAAGCTTTTAACTTATATATTATAAGCTTTTTAAGAATAAAATAATATTTTTATTTAATATTTTGTGTTTGATTACAATTGATAAAATAATAATTAATAATTTAGAATTAAAAAGTTATGACTTAATTAGTATATTTTTTATCGTAATTTTTAATTTTTATATTCTATTCATATTATTTAACATTTTAAATAATTAAAGTTCTCGATGACTTATAATAACATTGAGATCGTTGCAACTTAAAAAAAAAACTAAAAGAAAGTAAAATAGACTTAAACTTGAGGTAAAAAGCATACAAATTATAGTAACTACCACTTGTAATCTATTCAAGATCATCATAATATAATTTTTTAAACATATTTATATTGAATTTAAATTCAAATGGGTACCTAAATTTTAACAAAAAAATTTGAACTCAAAACGACGATTTTGTTGGTTTGCCCTAAGGGACAGCCATGGTCCTCGGGACCACATCGTGAACCCTCGCGACTCATCGCGACCAATCCTCCATCTTCATTCATCACAGTTGCCACCTCTGCCTTTCGCTACCGTCGCCAACATCGCAGTCCGCCAAAGTTGCCGTCGCCGTTCGCCACAGTCGCACCTCCTTCTGGTGCCTCTCTCTATTTTTGGTTCTCATGTGTGGTCACGAACCCTTGCGACTCATCGCGACCAATCCTTCTTGAAAACGCCACCACTGCTCTGCTGTTTCGTCTTCTTTGAGTTGCATTTTGGTGTAAGGATTGGAGTCATTGAATCTTTTTTTTAATTCACTGATGTGGTAACTTTTTTCTTGGCTACTTCTATTTGTTGGGGCTATTGATGTTCTTTTTTTTTCGATAGCAAGTTATCTTAACTTTGACAATATGACTAAATCAAGCGATAAAAATATGCCTAAGTCGTCTCTATTCGAGTTTTCTTTTTCTCAACCCGCACCTGCACATCGTATTACCAGTGTCTTGTTGAATGGCAAAATTTTTGCAGCATGGAGTTGATCTCTTCGTCTTTATCTTAGGGGAAAAGGAAAGTTTAGTTGGCTCTTGGCGACTGATCCACTAGCCGAGAATGATCCTAAGTGTATTCAACGGGATATTGAGAATTGCATCATCTTGGGTTGGATCTTTAACTCTATGAAGGAACATATCTACTAGTTTTTGATGGATTTGAAACTTGAATTCGAGTCTCTTCGCATTCAAATTTTGAACACCTCTCCCTTGCCCTCCTTATATGCGGTCTTTGCTACTATTGATGGTGAAGAATGTCGTCGTCTAATCTAGCCTGCTCCATCTTCTGTCCCAGAGCCACCTGCCCCTACATGTTCAAATGCATTTGTTCTTACCTCTGGATCTCGTTCTGTGAATGGTAAGGTTGTTCGTCCTCATTGTGGAAGAACGGGGAACACTCAGGTCCATTGCTTTAAACTTCATCCCAAACTAAAGCCATGCTTTCCTAAGAATCGGTTTTTCAATTCTAAATCCTCTCGCACTGCTGCTTTTGCTGAGCATATTGGAAGCAATGAGTCTCCATCTCTCTTAGACTTTACTCGTCTCCAATGCCAGATTGGTCAGCTCCAAGAGCAGCTTGGTTCTTTTACTATGCACGCTCAAGACACCTCTCAAATTCCCACTGCTTCCCTCACGACAGGTACTTCAACTGTTTTACATGTTCAATCTACAAAACCTACTTAGATTCTGATTTATAGGGCCAATGACCATATAACTGGTGAGTTATCGTTGTTTTCTTCTGTTGTTCTTTTTACTAATCACACTGTTTGCCTCGCTGATGGCTCTACAGCCTATATTCGTCATAAGGGTGATGTGTGTCTATCTGTCCTGATATTACTCTTACTTCTGTCCTTCATGTCCTTCATGTCCCTAATTTTGCCTTTAATCTTTTATCTGTTAATCGTCTCGCTAAAAATCATAATTCTGCAGTCATTTTCTTACCTACCCATTGTTTACTTCAGGACCTGGATACAAAAAAGATTTTTGGCACGAGATATGAGCGCGATGGACAATACTGCTTTAGAGGGCCACCACTATCACCACCACTACCATCAAGTCTTCAGGCTACTGTGTTACCAAATTCTCCTTCTCTTGTTTTTTCTTTCCAAACTTTGGTTTTATGGCATGTCCGTTTAGGACATGCTAATTTTTAGTATTTGTGTTTGTTATTTCCTTCATTAATCAAAACTTGTAAGAATAATAAATTTCATTGTGAGATTTGTGAACTCTCTAAACATACTTGCACTAGTTATATTCCTCGTATGCATCGTGTGTCCGGTATGTTTGATCTTATTCACTCCAATATATAGGGCCCCTCCCCGGTTGTTGCCTTATCTGGTCATCGGTATTATGTTACCTTTATTAATGATCATTCTCGATGCACTTAGGTCTATCTCTTGAAGAAAAAAGCAGATGTGTTACCACTCTTTATTTAGTTTCTCTAGGTGGTCAAAACTCAGTTTGATACTGTTGTTCGTAAGATATGATCTGATAATGGTGGTGAGTACATCTCTAATGCGTTTCGCTCTCATCTTACTCAAATGGGTATCTTGCAACAACTCACCTACCCTTACATACTCGAACAAAATGGGGTTACCGAACATAAGAGCCGCTATATCATGTCAGCCATTCTTTGTCTTCTTTGTGGTATGCTTGTCCCTAAGTCGTATTGGCATATGGCTGTCCTTACTGCTGTTTACCTCATTAATCGCACTCCTAGTTGCATTCTTCATGATTTAGCTCTTCTTCAGCTACTTCAACCTGATCGACCCCCTTTTTCTATTCTACCTCGAGTATTTGGTTGTATTTGCTTTGTTTAAAATCGTTGTCCCATTCGTACTAAACTGGATAATAAATCTGTTAAATGTCTTTTTTTGGGATATTAGTCTATGTTCAAAGGCTATCGATGTTATGATCTGGTGTCTCACGGCATATTTCACTCATTTGATGTCGCTTTCTAATAAGATACTCTATTTTGTGGTAGTTTGTCCCAGTCAGCTATCCCGGACTCTCTTTCTGGTCCCTCCTTAGAGACTTCCTCTGCGAGTGCTCGTTGGATTCCTATTTTTGACTCTCCTTCTGACCCGTTCATTCCTATTTTTTATTTCTGTGCATCCTCTACTCGTTATCCCTCTCGTGATTGTAAACCCCCCTCTTGTTATGGTTGGCTTAGCAGTACTAATCATCTCATCTCCCAATATGTCTTATATGATGGTCTTTCAGCCTCTTATCGCACCTTTCTTGGCAAGATTGACTGTGTGCATATCCCTCAATTCGTGTCCAATGCTCTCCAGAATCCCAAGTAGGTGACCGCCATGCAAACAGAGATGGATGCTTTGGAATCTAATCATACCTGGGATCTTGTACCCTTGCCCTCTGGTGAGAAGACTGTTGGATATAAGTGAGTCTTTAGTGTCAAGTACTTCGCCGATGGTTTTGTGGATCGCTATAAGGCTCGCCTTGTGGCCAAAGGCTTTACCTAGGATCTAGGTAAAGATTTTGGTGCAACAGTTTCTCCAGTGGTTAAGTTGACTACTGTTCATCTTCTGGTGTCCTTGGCAGCTTTTCAGTCCTTGCCCCTTCATTAATTAGATGTTAAGAATGCCTTCCTTCATGGTGATTTAGTTGAAACAATCTATATAGATCCTCCTTCGACTTTTCGGGCTGAGGGGGAGTATTCTGGGAAGGTATGTCACCTCCGTAAGTCTCTTTATAGCGTGAAGCAGTCTCAAAGGGTATGGTTTAGTCGTTTCAGCAATGTTATCTTATCTATGGATTTTGTCCAATATCACTTTGATCATACCTATTTTATTTGTCAAGGCACCGATGGCTGACGTATCATTCTATCAGTATATGTTGATGACATTATTCTTATTGGGGATAATACATCAGACATTGCCCAGGTAAAAACAAACCTTGGCAAAGCTTTTGATACTATGGATTTAGGCCCTCCTAAGTACTTTCTCGATAGTGAGGTTGTCCGTTCTCGTCGTGAGATATCTCTCTCTCTCAGTGAAAGTACGTTCTTAATCTTTCTTTCAGGATACTGGTATGTTATGATGTAAACCAGCCTCTACTCCTATGAATCCGAATATTAAGCTTACAATTGAATATGAAGAGTTACTTCCGAATCCATCTACACATCAACGTTTGGTTGGTCACTTGATTTACTTGATAAATACGAGACCTGACTTGACTTTTACAGTTAGCGTTGTTAGACAATTTATGAATGCTCTTCGTAAAGCTCACGTGGATGCAGTCTTTCATATCTTAAGGTATCTGAAAACCTGTCCAGGACTTGGTCTATTTTTCTCAGCCAGTACTCATTCTGGTCTTTCATGCTTTATCGACGCTGATTATGCTGAGTCTAAAACTGATCAACGATCTACATCTGGTTTTTGTATTTTTTACGGTCAACATCTCATATCATGAAAAAGTAAGAAGCAGACAGTTGTCTCAAGATCTTTGGCGGAGTCCGAGTATCAGGCAATGGCTCAGGGCACTTGTGAAATCCTTTGGTTGCGATCTCTTCTTGCTGATATCTTTACTCCAGCTTGAGAGGGAGTATTGGAAGATATTTAGAAGATATTTAGGATCACAATTTTATTATGATTTTATTCTTAGAATCAATATATTAGGAAATTAAGGTATTACTGGTTATGTTTTGATTGGCAAATTATTTTACTTCCTTCTTTGTAATTTTTCTCCATCAATATAAATAGATAGCTCTACCTCTTTGTAGGTAAACTAAAATTATGCAATTTTTTTATTCTTATTAACAACATAGACTACGTACTACAAAAATTTAATGCAGTCTATAGTATTTTTGATAAATCTCATAATTGTACCAAACAATATAGTTGTTAAAAATAAGAAAATTTATGTAAGTTTTGGTTGGAATATAAAGAAGCACCTGTTTGTATTCTGAAGCATCTGAATTTGTTGGCGCAGCTTCTCTGATTCTTGTTGATAAAACTATACCCAATCCAAAGAACCAAAGGCGGATATTTATGAAGTTGTTAGATCCGAAGAAATTTTTTTGTTAAAGGACGAATGAGAACATAAAATTCATGGTGTAACATGTTAGGATAAAAAAAAATATCAGAGTCCTACGTGTTATCACTATCATAAACATTAGTTTAATTGATTGGAAAATAGCATTTGAGAGAGGATTTTGTTGGAAATTTAGACACTGAAAATAAAACATAGTGAAAAAGAAATTATAGATGAGAAGGCTGCTATAAAGTTAAACTCCCTTTATGTGGGTACTAATGGGAAAATGATAAAAAGAGCCATCCATATTAGCCAAGCCTACTGTATTAACATAAGCAGTGCTACACATGAATATAATCTCCTCTAACATAATATAGTTAGTAGTTGCATAAGTTGGTGCTTGTGTAATAGAGATTTAAGTGTGGTTATAAATATTTTGTTATGTGTATCCTCATTGGAAGTCGGTGAATGAAAGAGCAGATCTTTTCTTTGCTTTTCTGTAACTCTTTCATGGTATCATAGCTAATGCTCAAGCGAGCCTTCAACCTACTCTATGGCTTCATCGTCCTCTTTCTTTAATCTTCCATCAAATCTCAACCTTCTACTCCCAAATCTCAGCTCATTGGTTACTGTCAAGTAAGACACATCAAACTATATCGTCTGAAAGAATCAATTGCATAATATTCTTCGAGCAACACATTGCTTTGTCATGTAGATGGATCACAAAAGTGTCCTACGAAAACACTTACAGAGGTAAGGGGAAAGGATATCATGAATCCAAATTACATACAATGGCAGAATATATATGCACATCTGCTGAGTTGTATTACTGCAACCTTACCACAAAGTGTGTATTCATTAGTTCTACATGTGAATTCATGTGACAAACTTTAGAAAGGAAGTTCACTTCTCTTTCTAGATCTCATATTCGATAACTCAAGATGAAGCTTCTTAACATAAAAAAAAGGGCATATTCATTTTGCTAACCTTGAATGGAATACTAGATGATTATAATTCTTTCAAAACTACCATCCGCACTAGATCTGAGTCCATGACTATAAAACAATTGTCATCTTTATTAACTGCTGAATCAACACACTTAGAATCACAATCAAAAGCTGTTAATATTCCAGAATTATCAATGGCCTCCAATACTTTTTGGAATTTCAATCCAAATGGATTTTCTAGGAACTACTGAGGAAACAATAGTCCAAATTATAGAGGTAGAAACAGCTACAGAGGAAGTAAATCAGAAATAGAGGTTGAAGACAAAGAGTGAACTTTTCATTCAAATTTTCATCCAATCCTGGTCGAGAGAATTCACGTCAAATCTGTGGAAGAAATAATCATACAGTTGTGGATTGTTATTATATACTCGATCTCAATTATCAAACTTCAGTGTCCTATAATAACAGTCCTTAGAATACTGGTTCCAAAGCTCTTGTTATAACAGCTGCAAAAATAGATCCAAGTACTTGGTATCTAGATACCGCTACAACATATGAGATTACAAATGATATGAATAACCTTAATCTTTTCCATCAACTTTACCAAGGAACAGATCACGTAACAGTAGGCAATGGGGATGTTCTCCCTATTCAACATATATACAGGTGATGGAATCCCACCAATACCGACTAATTAAGTTAAAGTATGTCTTACATGTCCTTCATATCAATTCCAATCTCCTCTCTATTCGTAAGTTAGCATCTGGGAATAATTGCATTATTAAATTTGATGCTCATTGTTTCTTGAATTAGGACAAGGTCACTAAAAGAATCCTCCATAGAGGTTCTTTACTTCAAGGCCTTAATTAGCTTCCTTCATAGAGTGCTTTTCATCACTCTGCCTTTCATTCCCAAACCAGTGCTGCAACAACCTCCACTAATGGGATTTGGCACCAACCATTGGGTCATCCCTCTCATCATAAGTTTCAGCTTGTTATGAAACATCTTCATGTTCATGATGTTCTTAATAAACATCCATTTCCTCTATGTGTTCATTGTTGTACGGCTAAGAGCCATAGAAAACCACTGACATTGTCCAATTCTACCATCAATAAACAATTATCACTAATACATACAGATGCCCAGGGTCCTTTTGATCATTCCACCTCTGTTTTCCAATATTATGTCATATTTGTGGATGATTTCAGGAAGTTTACTTGGATATTTCCATTATCCTATAAAAGTGAGGTGTTTGATGAACTGTTATAGTTTCAAGCTTTTGCTTGACGACAATTTGATACAAAATTACAAGTTTTAAGGAGTGATAGAGGAGGAGAGTACATTAGTCATAAACTCAAATCCTTCTTAACATCCAAAGGTGTTGTTCATCAAACGAGCTGCTCACATACACCAGCTCAAAATGGTGTTTCTGAAAAGAAACACCGACATATTGTTGAAACTACCACAACTCTTCTGCAAAGAAGTAATTTTCCTTTAAGCTACTGGTTTGATGCAATTGCAACAACTACTTTCCTTATTAATAGGTTACTTAGCTCTAATTATATCAACTTACTCTCTATGAAATTTTGTACCACAAATCTCCTGATTATACCTTTTTTAAGGTATTTGGTTGCAGGTGTTGCCCATGGTTAAAACCCTATACTTCTCAAAAATTTGATCCCAAATCAATTCCTTATGTTTTCTTGGGAAATCATCCTTCTATGAAAGGGTATTGTTTTAGATCCTATCACTAAGAGGATTTTTGTAGCAAAACATGTTGTGTTTGCTGAACTTTTTTTTCCTTTTGCTGCCTCTACAAGCTTTGATCAGGGGCTAGCATCCCCTTCTTTATATCACACTTTTTCTAGTCCTCTTCTTCCCCTATATCCAGTCTATTGAATTCATTGCCCAACAATACTAAATCCTCTCTCCTGGCCTTCCTTGCATTCTCCCTCTTCTTCTTCATTGTAGCCTCCCTTTTTGATGCACTCTCCATTCTTAAATTCGTCACCTTCCTCTACATCAAGCTCCTCTTCATCATCGTCATTGCCTATTCTTTCTCCTTTTACTTCTTCTCCTACACCTGCTCCTGCTATTTCTTTATCTATTCACATACTTCCTAGACCTTCTCATTCTCCTGTTGTTGAGGCTTCCACCTCTCATGTATTGCCTTCCTCTTTTCCAACTGTTACCAATATACACACGATGGTCACAAAAGCCAAACCTGGTCATTCTAAACATAATCCTTGTTTATCAGTTACTCAGTCTTTAGCTCCCTTCACTCTGCCTGATATAGTTGAACTTGTTTATGTCAAACAAGTCTTCAAACCTCCTCAATGGACTACTGCTATGCATGAAGAATTTTGAGCTCTTCAGAATCAGCAAAATTGGACTTTAGTTCCTCTGCCCTCTCATCGTCAAGTTATTGGCTACAAATGGGTCTTTAAACTTAAAAGAAATGCCGATGGCACTATAGCTCGTTACAAAGCGCGCCTAATTGCTAAAGGCTATAATCAAGAGGCTCGTATTGATTTTCATGAAACTTTTAGTCCCATGGCTCAACAATCTGCCATTCATCCTCTTTTATTTCTTACCATTTATTTTAAGTGGTCCATTAGGTAGCTCGAAATATCTAATGCCTTTCAGCATCGTACTCTTGATGAAGAAGTGTATAAGTCCCAATCTCTTGGATCTAACTCCTCCACTCTTCCAATCCATGCATGCAAACTAAATAAAGCTATCTATGGTCTTAAGCAGGCTCTTCATGCCTGGTACTCTACTTTCTCTTCTTTTCTCATTTTCATTTGTTTTAAGCATTGTAATTGTGATAGTTTTTTGTTTGTTCAGAAAACTTCTCACTCTCTCACCTACTTACTAGTCTACATTGATGATATTCTTTTCACTAGAAGTGGACCCTCACACATTTGGTCTCTTGTTTCCTAGATGCACAATATTTTTTCTATGCATGAACTTGGTTCTATAGCCTATTTTTTGGGCATTTTTATTAAGTCTCGGAACTCTGGTTTTTTTTTTTTTCCAATCCAAATATGCCTTAGAGCTTCTTCAAAAATTAGTTACGACTAGTTGTAAGCCTTGCTCTACTTATGTGTCCCTTAAATCTTCAACTCCTAATACTTCCTCTAATCCCTCCAGTATCACAGGATTGTCGGAGACTTCCAATACTTGACTATAACTCGACTTGATCTGGCTTTTTCTGTTAGTACTGCCTGTTAACATATGCAATCTCCCACTATGGCTGATTTCTCAACTATTAAGCCTATTCTCCGTTATGTTCAAGGCACTTTGGATCATGGCCTTCAGTTTTTACCTGTTTCTTTCTCCCCCACTACCTTCTCTGACGCCGAATGGGCAGGTGACATTGTTGATAAAAAATCTACAACGGGCTTCTATATTTTTCTTAGTCCTAATCTCATGTTTGGAGTGCAAAGAAGCAAGCCACCGTAGCATGCTCTTCTATTGAGACTGGGTATCAGACTTTAGCTCAGACATCTGCTGAACTCAGCTGGTTACAAATGCTGCTTCAAGATTTTCATATTCCTATTTCTGGTGTTCCGATAATATGGTGTGATAATCTCTCTGCTTTATCCCTTGCTGCAAATCCTGTATTTCATGCTCGAAGCAAACATATCAAAGTCAATTATCATTATATTCGTGAAGGGTTTCTGCTCGGATTCATGTCAAGCACATTTCTTCTCATTCCCAACTTGCTGATGTTTTCACCAAACCACTGCCTGGTTCAAGGATCAAGGTTACTTGTTTTACGTTCTAAGCTCATGGTTTGTTCCCTCATGTGCTTGAGGGGGATAAAAGAGAGCCGTCCACATCAGGCGAGCCTACTGCATTAACATGTGCAATGCTACAGCCTAAACATGAATATAATCTACTCTAACATAATATAGTTAGTAGTTGCATAAGTCGGTTTGAGATTAAGGTTCCGTTTGTTTCGACGTAAAATATTTTATTATAAAAAATATTTTATTTGTAAAATAATTTTGTAAAAATAATTTTTTTACTTGTATTTTTTAGTATTTGGTTAACATTTGAAAAAATATTTTTAATGAAAAAAATCAAAAAAATTGCCACCACGAATAATTTCTTGCTCTATATCTCTCTCTCATTCTCATATTATCTTTCTCTCTCTCTCTCTCTCTCACACATTATCATCCGCTATGAGAATGACAAAAGGTAGAAAGAATTAGATAAAAGAATTGAGTGAATATGTGTGAATGTGCAATTCTAAAATTAACTTACGAGTTAATTTTTTGTAAGTTAAATTTGGTCCAATGAGGTAAAATATTTTACAAAAAAAATATTTTACATAAATATTATCAATCAAACAATAAAAATAAATAAAATATTTTATTTAAAAATATTTTATATCGAAACAAATGAAGCCTATTGTGTGAGTATAAATATCTTATAATATGTGTCCTCATTTGAATTCGGTGAATGAAGAAACATATCTTTTCTTTTCTGTAACTCATCTTTGCACTACTGATTGCTGAGGTGAGCTCTCCCCTGAGTGAAGTGTTAATGGGGTTGTTTTTCTTTTCGCGTTGTCTCCTCACTTGGATTGACTAATTATCAATTGTATTTTATTTGAGCTTTAACTCTACTTTTTAAGATTTGTATAGCTAAAGCCAAGAATAGAGTTAGAATTATTGTTTAATGGGAATATATTTTTAAAATTATAAATACATTTTTTTCTATTTGATAATCAAAAAGAAAATCTAAATAAAAATGCTAGTCAAAAGATTCATATTTATTTATAACATAAAATTAAAATTTATAATTGACCACAATGATTTTTTATATTTTAAAAATAGTACATGATAATTCAATAAATTAAAACAATGTAGCCCAATCTAGTTAATATTTCTCCGTTAGTTAATATAATTCAACAAAAACTCTAACAATTTTCCATAAGTTAATATTTCTCCAACAAGATAAAATTAATCACAACTCACAAGTACACCAAATTAAAAATCTAAAGTCCAATCCAGCTTTTAATAAGAAAAATGAAAATTAAATACATTTTATTGTAGCATCAAATCACTAGTACACACCAAATTAAAATTTTAAAAATTGAATTTAATTAGAGCAATTTAAAATTTAAAAAATTAGGACAAATCAATTCACATTTGAGTGTTATGCAAAGATACTAGGAGTAGTTTTAATTTCATTTTAGTAATTTTAGCAATAAATTATAATTTTTTTTAAACACTTATAATTTTTATTAAAATTATAATTATTTTTTCTTCTATAACTAGTTTCAGTTACATGCTAACATATTACCAAATATTTATAATTTCTACTTTAAGTTACAATCAATGCCAAACACTACCGTTCTCTTATCTAGAGGACAAGAGAGCAATTAATTGCCTAAATAATTTTGATGGATAAAATGTGACGTGGTGGGCTGTTAGGTAATTTTTGCTTTTACGTTAAGAATAAAATCATGTTAAGAAAAAAGATAAAATAGTCAAAATAATAATCCAGTGAGGGCATTATTACTAACTATTAAATTACATATGAATTAAAATACAAATTTTAAAAAGTTGACTGGGGGCAATGGCTCCCACTAGGCCTTTCATAGTTCTATCCTTAGCTAAAGCTATTTTTATTTGAATGGTGGATATAAAATATTTTTTTTTTTTAGTGATTAAACAAAATATTCTTTCAAAAACTATGAAGCTTGTTGTAACCAAATAACAGCAAGTGATGCCGTGACTCTAAATGGGGTTCACCCGGACTTTTACAATTTATTCGAAATCAATTATTTTTTAAGTTCCTTGAGTAGATAATTTGCACAAAAAATTAGGTCAATAGAATATAATTACATATGTGATAGAAGTACATTTGTCTTGAAAAAGTTGATTAGCTTGTAGAATTTTGAAAATTAATAGTAAAATAAGTGTAGCTCCTTCTTGTGGTTAACAATGTTCAACTAATCTAAAATAAATCAGAGTAAACGCGTGTGTATGTATGTGTGTGTATATATATATATATAAAGAAGTACTTACTCGAGCATTGATCTCCGGAGTGGGGCATGCATTTGAAGTATTTGCAACTACCTTCTTGTATCTCTCTATTGTTGATTTTATACTGTAAACCAAAAAAAGCAAAAATGTCCAAAGTTTACCAAACAACAAGAAGTTTTTATACAAAATTATATTTGTCGACCGCAAGCCATATGCTATGCCAGTGTAAATGTCTTTCACAATATATTAAACTTTCGAACCTAGCTAAACAATAACTAAACTTTAATATTTTTTTATTTGTAAAAACTATTAAGACAAAAAAAAATTAACATCAAAATAAGGATTATAGAGATAGTATCATTGCTAAAACAATGCATCCCAACAAAGTTTGCATACATAATCTAGCCACTCATTGTCAATCAAAGCCCGAATTTACAAGATTTGGCATGATGTCGCCTGCACCCTCTCAAAATAGTCCTGGCATATGCACAAACTCAAAATAGACAATTGCGCATCTCTCTCACAATGACTGAGTTCCACTTTATATGTGGGGCTTAACCTTGTGAAAGATATGTGTTCTATTATATGTTCCCATTTGTGTAAAAAGTTTTGTTCACCCTTAAAACAAATAACTTATGCATATTGTAGTTGTCTAAAGGAACTGCACTAGCAATGAAAAAAACACACTACACAACACTAAAACTCCTAAAAAACAATTGATTTAAACACTTGGTTCAAAAACAATTTCATGGATACAAAGCCCAACAAGAAGTCTAGGTAATAAGTACTTAAGTCTTTAAAATTTTGTATATAAAAAAGCCCCTATTCTAGAATAATGATTAGACAACTTCTAAAATTTATATAAATAAAAATAGATTTGGTGAGATTAATTCTGAAAGTTCTAAATCATCTAATTATATTGTTGGAAAAAATGGATTTTGAATCGGTTATAACATGATTTTTAGGTAATTTTAGAGTTAAATATATTTGGATTAAATTAATCTTTTTAGATAATTCTAAGTTCTAATTAGTTTATCTCTATGAGTAGAGTAATCATGGACTTTGTAACATTCAAAATAATTAATGGGTGAATGAAAAATTGACTCTAAAAGTATGTTATTGAAGTTGGTAAAATATTGATAATTTGACCCAATTCCATATTGTTTGAGAGATGAAAAATTAACGAGTATACAAAACTCAAATTGAAATTTGAGTTTGGGCCCCAAAGGGAACCAAATTTTGTGGAAGGAGGAGAACCTATCAAAGGGTGGGTTCAAACCAAACCCTACACGCGCGGGCCACCGCCTGCCCTACTGGCCGTGCCATTGGTCACGGGTTGACCTTTATTTTTTAACAGAAAATTTATTTAATTAAAATTTTGAATTTAAAATTATTTAAATTTTAAATTAAGTTACCGTTATCGTTATTTGCCAGATCGAACCGTTGGAGGGTTCGGGACGGCTGGAGTAATTCTGAACCAGTTCGTACCTATTGGACGGTCCAACCACCAGCCTGAATCGGTGTCGCATTGGTTCGGATCAATCCAAAGAGTCACCTCTCATGCCTATTAAAAGGTTGTTCCATAACCAGTTCTGGTATCCCATTTTTTTGAGCATCCATCACTCTGCAGGCGCTCGTTCAAACACAAGCACTAAGGTAGAGTGCTATCTGTCTTAAGGAGACAACGCCAAACGTTGGACTCGATCGTTCTATTCAACATCGGTTCTGTTCATTGCTGTTCTGCACTGTTTTTGTAAGCTTTACATATTTCAGTGCTGCTCTATTTTGAGTTTCTGCTCCGTCCCAGTTTAAAAACAGTGTTCTATTTTCAATTATAAAATTGTTTTTCCAAACTGTGTTATGTTTTTTTTATTTTCCATTTTCACAACGTTTTTTCAAAACCTATTTTTATTCTGTTTAGTTTCGGGTTTCTTAGTTTCTGTTCAGTTTTTAGATTTCAAAAACCAATGTTGTATTCCATAATAGTTTATCAGTTTGTATCTGTTGATTTAATTTTACAGTATATCGAAAACAAATTCGTATTGTTCTGTTTTACATTTTTCGAAATCAGTTAAATACGCGTTGCTGTATTAATTTACTGCTTATTGTTGCTGTCCCGATTTTATAAAACCGACATAATGTTGTTTTCAGAATACTATAACCAACAATCTTAAGATGGATATTATATACTTAGTTTCTAAATTTTTTTTGTCGGTTACACTATTTGTACATTTTATTTATTAATGTTATATAGTTCTATAAAACGGAGTAGTTTTAATGTGATAGTACTTTATACTGCTTTATTAACCAACAATCTTGATACTACTTTATTATTCTATAACACCTGTTGTTGTATCTTGTTTCGGTGTGGATTTGGCTTTTGCAATTGTGGCAATCGAAATAGAAAACAGGATGACCCATACCCCTACTTCTTCTAACCTCGTGATGACCTCTGTTTTGGCCCCGATTCCGGCAACGGTTCCTGTGAACTATGGGAAGAAATCGAAAAAATTTAACGAGACTAACTTCAAAAGGTGGCAGCAAAAGATGATGTTTTACCTAACGACGCTGAATTTGGCGCGTTTCCTCTAGGAGGATGTTCCCTTGTTGTCTGAGAATGAGGGAGATCAGCAAGTGGTTACTGGAGTCGATGCATGAAAACATGCTGATTTTTTATGCTGCAACTACATCCTAAATGGCCTGAATAACACGTTGTATAACGTATACAGTCTACTGAAAACGGTGAAAAAATTGTGGAAATCCCTTGACAAGAAATACAAGACGAAAGATGTCGAGATGAAAAAATTTATTGTTGGCAGATATCGTCATCAGCTAAGTTCAAGAGCCTCAACTAATTTTGCATGAGATTCCTGTCGAGAGCATGACGCTGAGTGAATCATTCAAAGTGGCTGCAATTATTGAAAAGTTGCCACCGTCCTGGAGGGATTTCAAGAATTATCTGAAGTATAAGCGCAAAAAAATAAAGCTTGAAGACCTGATTGCAAGACTCAGGATCGATGAGGATAACTGCTATGCTGAAAGAAAAGGATCCCAGTTCAAGACGAAAGCCAATGTGGTGGAACAAGGCCAGAAAGGAAAGAAGCGGAAGAATCACAACTAAAAGGTCAAGGTGGTGATTCTAAGAAGTTCAAGGGAAGGTGTTTAACCAGTGACAAGCCAGGCCATTGGACGAAGGACTGCCGAAGCCGTAAAGACCAGAAAAATGCTTCAAAAAGGCAGATGCATGCTCATGCCAATGCTGTTGAAATACAGAATATCTCAACTGATGTGTTTGAGATGAACCTGATAGCTGTAGTGTCTGAGGTCAACATGGTTTGATCCAACCCTAGGGAGTGGTATGTGGATATGGGTGCAACCAGACATGTCGGTGCAGACTAAAAAATATTCACAACTTATCAAGCAGTGACTAGTGGGGAACAACTCTTTATGGAAAACTCTTCTACTTCTAAAGTGGATGGATAAGGAAAGGTTATGCTAAAGATGCCCTTAGGCAAAGAGCTGACGCTGAACAATGTCCTACATGTGCCAGAGATAAGGAATAATCTTGTGTCATGATCGTTGTTGAGAAAAAATAGTTTTAAGTCGGTCTTTATGTCTGACAAGTTTGTACTTACTAAAGAGGGTATGTTTGTGAAAAATGGGTACTTGTTAGGCGGCTTGTTTAAATTCAATGTAATGAATATAATTTCAAAAATTAATAATATTACATCTACTTATATGCTTGAATCTTTTTATATGTGGCATGATAGATTATGACATATTAAATTTGAATCTTTGCGTAGATTAATTAACATTGATTATTTGCCTAAATTTGATGTTGACTCAAATCATAAATATGAAACTTGTGTAGAAACTAAATTATCTAAAGCACATTTCCAATCAGTGGACAGAAGTACTGAGCATCTTAGTTTAATCCATAGTGATATGTGTGATTTGAAATATATTCAAATACGAAGAGATAAAAAATACTTTATCACTTTTATAGATGATTGTACTAGGTATTGTTATGTGTATTTTTTAAGGAGTAAAATGAAGCATTAGAAAGTTTATTTTGTATAAAATAGAGGTTGAGAACTAACTTCGCATAAAGATTAAAGCCTTAAAGAGTGATAGGGGAGGCGAATATGAATTACTTTTTGGTGAATTTTGTTCAAAACATGAAATTATCTATCAAGCCACAGTTCCCTATACTCCACAGCAAAACGAAGTTGCTGAATGAAAAAACAGAACTTAAAAAAAAATGATGAATGCTTTACTTATTAGTTCTGGCTTACCTTAGAACTTGTGGAGGGAAGTAATACTTTTTACCAATTATATTCTCAACAAAATACAACATAAGAAAACGAATAAGACTTTGTATGAATTAAGGAATGGTCGAAAACCTTCCTACAAATTCTTAAGAGTGTAGGGGGGTCCAACTATGGTGGCAGTTCTAGATCATAAAAGAGTTAAAAGATGATCGAAAACTGTTGATTATATATTTATAAGATATGCAAGTAATAGTAGTGCATATCGGTTTCTAGTATACAAAAACGATAATTCTGAGATTCAAGTAAACACGGTTATTGAATCTAGAAATGCATCGTTCTTTGAACATATATTTTCATGTAAATCTACACAAGAGATAAGTTATCTTAAAAGAACTTATGATACTACAGTAAGCAGTAGTCAAGTGAAAGATGAGGATCAAGGATTGAGAAAGGATGATGAACCTAGACGTAGTAAACGAGGTAGAACATCCAAATCTTTTTGTTCGAATTTTCTAACATTTCTGTTAGAAAATGAGCCTCAAACTTTTAAGGCACCAATGTTTTTCCTGGATGCACATTTGTGGAAAGAGACAATCAATAGTAAAATTAAATCTATCCTGCAAAAATTATATTTGAGAATTTGTGGACCTTCCATCTGGTTGTAAACCTCTTGAATATAAATGGATATTCAAAAGAAAAATGAGAGCAAATGGATCAATTGAAAAATACAAGGCGATGCTTGTAGTTAAGGGAAACTGGTAAACTGAAGAGGTAGACTACTTTGATACCTACTCGCAGTGATCAAAATATTTTTCATTAGGATGCTGATTTCTATTGTATCATTGTTTGATTTATAAATACATCAAATTGATGTTAAGACATCCTTCTTAAATGGAGATCTAAATGAAGAAATCCATATGGAACAACCTGAGAGTTTTATAGCTCCAGGACAGGAGAAGAATGTATGTAATCTTGTTTAATCCTAGTATGGGTTAAAACAAACACCTAAATAATGGTATGAAAAATTTAATAGTGTAATGCTGTCAAATAGTTTCAAAATAAATGAGTGTGACAAATGTGTCAATGTGAAAGACACTGAAAAATATTATGTCATTATTTGTTTGTATATTGATGGCAGACTAATCTTGGGTATTAATAATTCTATAATTAAAACTACTACAAATATGTTGAACGAGAGGTTCGGCATAAAAGATATGGGAATAACAGGTGTTATACTAGGGATGAAGATCATTAAAACATCTAAAAGATATGCCTTATCTTTGTCCCATTATGTTAAAAAAATTCTAGAGAAGTTTGATGAGGGTGATACCCGCATTGCAAGAACACTTGTAGATATAAATCTCCATTTGTCCAAGAATACAGATAAAAGCATATCACAATTGGAATATTCCCATATTATTGGAAGTCTCGTGTACTTAATAAATTGTACGAGACACGACTTGGCATATGTTGTGAGCAAATTGAGCAGGTATACTAGTAACCTTTGGACTGACTATTGCTAGGCAATTATAAGAGTTCTAAAATATTTAAGATACACCCAAAACTTTGGATTGTACTACACCAGATATCCAGCTGTACTGGAAGGGTACAATGATACAAATTGAATATCTGATACTAATGACTTAAAACTCACAAGTGGATATTTATTCACTTTGGGTGGTGTAACCGTGTCATAGAAATCGTCTAAATAGACGTGTATTATGAGGTCCACAATGGAGTATGAGTTTATAACTTTAGAC
Organism: Heliamphora exappendiculata; assembly: GCA_034768845.1. NCBI lineage: Eukaryota > Viridiplantae > Streptophyta > Magnoliopsida > Ericales > Sarraceniaceae > Heliamphora > Heliamphora exappendiculata. The sequence goes on from JAOTRH010096797.1 coordinate 43,711, forward strand.
AAAGCTAAATAGGAAGCTGAGTGACTCCGTCAATTTTTAGAAGACATCGATATGTGGTCTAAACCTGTGCCAGCCACCTGCATACATTGCGATAGTCAATCAGTAATAGCTAAGACACAGACTAATATATATAACGGTAAGTCTCGATATATACGTCACAGATATAATACCGTGCAACACTTGCTCTCAAATAGAATAATTTCCTTCGAACATATAAAGTCTAAAGACAATATAACGAATTCGTTAACTAAAGGCTTAAGAGGAGAGCAAATTAATCGTTTATCGAGGGGAATGGGCATACAATCTATGATTTAAGAATCGCCTCAATGGCAACCCAACCTAGCTGACTGGAGATCCCAAGATCTAGGTTTAAAGAGACAACCAAGTTGTGTGTGACTCAGTGTTATCACTGTGGAGATAAAATTTCGTACTCATTCCTATGATAGTACAGTGATACCTGTAACGTTATTAGGTTAAGCTATGCTTTTAATGGTTCTTATACCTTAAAATTCAAGTAGGGTATAGCAGGATACTCATAATAAGAATCACCTATATGAATGAGAAGGGATCACTTTTGTGAGAATGCTAAGACTACATTATCTAATAGCACTCATGAAATCAGGATTTTCTTAGGGCCAAAATGGGCACAACAGTGAGAACCAAGCTGTGTTTACAAAAATTCTGTGTGAACTTTATTATCTTGGCTTACACAAATGGCTGAACAGTTTAAGGTTTCACGCCCACTGATTAACTAGTAAGTTCGATAGTTTTTCACATGGAAAGGTTTAAAGCTAAAAGTCACCTATCCTATACAGAAATTTTCTTATTGAAATTTTTCTGTGTTTGCATCTTGTTGTATTTTATTTTCTGTCAAATTCCATTCATGTGAGAAATTGTTAGAAAAAGTGAGTTTTGAATTGATTTCAAGTTCTAATTAGATTAATCTTTTTAAATGATTTCAAGTTCAAATTAGTTTATCTCTACGAGTAGAGTAATCATGAACATTGTGGCATTCAAAACTATTAATGGTTGAATGAGAAATTGACTCCAAAGTATGCCATTGAAGTTGGCAAAAGGTTGGAAACTTGACCCAATCCCACTTTGCTTGGGAGATGAAAAGTTAATGAGCATAAAAGACTCAAGTTGGAATTTGGGTTCGGGCCCCAAGGGGTACCAAGTTTTGTGTAAGGGAGAGGACCTACCCAAGGGTGGGTTCGACCTAAATTCCACACGTGTGCCGCCGCCGCTCTCCCGTCCGATCGGCCGGTCGTGCCGTGTCGAGCCGGGCTCAAGTTCGATCCAGATCCGTGGGTTGCGGGTTGTGAGTTGTGGGTTTGGGTCGACCCTTATATTTTTACAAAAAATTTATTTAAATAAATTATCAAATTTAAAATTATTTAAATTTTAAATTAAGTTACCGTTACCGTCATTTACCGGATCAAACTGTTGAAGGGTTCAGAACTGTTGGAGTAGTTTCGGACTGGTTCGCGCTTGTTAAACGGTCCAACCGCTAGGCCAAACTAATGTCGCATCGGTTCGGATCAATTTGAACAATCACCTCTCATGCCTATAAAAAGGCTGTTCCAAAACCAGTTCTGGTATCCCATTTTTCCGAGCATCCATCACTCTGCTATCGTCGTTCAGCTTCTACATTTTCGATTATCTCAGAGAAATTTCAACACACGCTTCAGTTCGCTGTGTGTGCAGTTAGCCGTGCTTCTACTGTGCACGACGATCATTTCATTTTGGAGGCAGACACTTATTCAAACGCAAGCACCAATGCGGGTCGCTATCTATCTTAAGGAGACAACATCAAACGTTGGACTCGATCGCTCTATTCAATATCCGTTCTGTTCATTGTTGTTCTGCACTATTTCTGTAAGTGTAAGCTTTACATATTTCGGTTCTACTCCGTCCCAGTTTAAAACAGTGTGTTGTTTTCAATTATAAAATTGTTTTTCCAAATCGTGTTCTGTTTTTTTTATTTCCTGTTTTCACAACGTTTTCCCAAAACCTATTTTTATTCTGTTTAGTTTCGAATTTCTTAGTTTATGTTTAGTTTTTAGATTTCAAAAACCAGTGTTGTATTCCATAACAGTTTATCAGTTTTCACCAGTTGATTAAATTTTACAATATATCAAAAACAGATTTGTATTATTCTGTTTTACATTTTTTGAAATCAGTTAAATACCGGTTGCTGTATTTAATTTACTGCTTATTGTTGTTGTCCCAATTTTGTAAAACTGACAGATTGTTACTTTTAGAATACTAGAACCAACATCTATAAATTTTGTTTTAAAGATATTTATATTTTTTGTTGTTTGTTCCGCTGTAAAGGGGTTTTTGAGTTGTACAGTTTGACGTACTTTAGAGGTTACAGACTTATTTTTTTGTTTGTGATCTCCGTTGAAAGCCCAAAGGCTATGTTTGATGCCACACTAGGAATTTCCCTTTTATTAAACTTCTAGAAGCTAATTACACAAAACTTGATATTTATAGCTATTCGTCAATCTGCTTTCCTAAAATAGAAAAAAACAAATGACCAATCTGAAGACTGAAATGTTTAAAGCTAAAATCGGAAGCAAGAAGACAAAAGTAGTGCACCGTATATATATATATATGTATATGAAGGGGGATTAGAAAGGAAAAGGGAGCCGGGTAGGACGAGCCAGATCTCGGCCCATGGCTGAGATCCATAGGAAGACGTTGTTCGATGAACATGAAACCCGACCCATGAGAAGGGAGTTCGGCCTAAATTGGTACAACCACAGCTCGGGCGCGAAGGAGGCAATAAATGTGATGTGACCAAGGAAAGTACAAAAATTTAATATGACATGGTTTGACAAGATAGGCAATAAATGCGATTTACCTAAAGTTCCCCGCTCACCAAACTCAAAGCCTTGGGAGATGCGTTATTTATCAAGTGGTCTGCCCAAAGGATAGGCTGAGGTGGGCAAAATCTAGGCGATTTGACAGCGAATGAACCGTCACCACCGCAAATGCATTGACGGGAGTGGACAGAGCGTAGCGGGTGAGTACGTTAGAGGGTTACAGGTAGGCATGTCAGACAAGTCAATCATGAGTTTTGTAGAAAGAGAGATGGGAATTACTACTATAAAAGAGAGGAACACAACAGAAAGAGGTAAGGTTTTATTTTGGCCTATCATATACGTTTTATTATATTGGTACTCAGGGATTGATTTCCTCATCGAAGGGACACTCGGCAATTCGCCGCCAGCTAGCTCACGTTTGATTATCTTTGCAGGAGTTGATCTGTTGGTAGAATTGATCGAGCTGGATCTAACTTGTGAAATAAATTCAATCTACGGGTTATCCTCGTACATTTGTCGCCGTCTGTGAGAATCCAGTTAATAAATTGTTAAACTGCTAATGGCGACACCTTCAAAGATACCCACTATTCATGGTGAACACGCCTCGCCCGACACTAAAAGTGGGTAAAGGGTGTAAAAGAGAGGGGATAAGAGGCCGAAGGATGAGGCTGCTAGAGTTTGCCAAGGAATAAGCACTCTACGCGATGGGAGAGGAAATAATGAGGCTTTGTGCCTCGCTAAAGAACCAAGAGTCTGAAGCACCAAGAGCAAGACCCACAAGTCCAGATAGGAAGCTCGCATACGGGAGAACATAAGCAGTCAGGAACAAGGAAAGGGATGGGAGCGCGTGGGATCGATCCAGAGTTAGGAAAGATACTCAGAGAGTTCATGAAGCAAAAGGAAGGGTTGAGTACCGAGGAAAAGAGCCACACTCCCAGGAGGTCCCAAAGAAAGAAACAGCTTCCCCGGAAGGATGACCCGCGAAAAGAGGAAGACTCGAGGTCAGCACCTCACACGACGGTGGAAATGAACAGTGCGTGGGAAGGGGAAATTACCGCGCTGTTCGCTAAGCACATAGATAGGGTGGAACCACCAAGAAGTTTCTCTTTTCCCAGGTTCAAGTCTTACGATGGGCGTATCGATCCAAACATGCACATCAGCCATTTTAAGCAAGTGATGATGTTGTGGAGCAGTAACGATGCGCTCATGTATAAGGTCTTCCCATCCAGTCTGGGGGAAGCCGGCATGCGGTGGTTTGATCGACTACCGCCACGATCTATTGCGAGCTGGAGGGATATCTCAAAAGGGTTCGTGGCGCGCTTCGTCACAAACACAAGAATTCCAAAGTAAATCATTCCCTAATGGCGCTCCGAAGAAGAAAAAAGGAATCCTTGAGGGATTACACGAGAAAGTACTGGAAAGTATACAATGATATCAAAAATTGTAACAAGGAATTGGTCGTGGCATCGTTCAAACATGGGCTTTTGTCAGTGGGGAAGTTAAGGGCTTCTCTCACGAAGAAGCCGCTCTAAAGCATCTCCGCACTGACGAGCCATGTGGAGCAATATATAAGAGTAGAGGAGGACGTGGGGAAGGCCGAGGCATAAATAAAATTGAAGGAGCGAAGAGGGGAAGTCCGCTGCAGCCGAGCAAGAGGCCGAAGGGAGAGCAGACAGGGTCTCACGTCAGGTTAGGAGCCAATTATGGAAAATAGGAGGTTAACACTGTGTTCAAGGAGTCAATTCATAAGATTTTACCTCAAATCAGGGATATACCCTATTTCGTGTGGCCACCTAGGCTTCCCGACTCAGTCATACAGGCGACTGTTGAAAAAGGGGTACGGTGGAGATGTTTCTATCATAAGGAAAAGAGCCATAAGACGGAGGACTGTCGAGCCTTCAAAATGCATTTGGAGGACTTAGTCCAGCAGGGACATGTGAAGGAATTCCTGGAGGAGGAAGCAGAGCGGCAAGCGGCTACGCCCACGAAGCAAGAAGAGCACTCCGCCAGACCCGTCAGTCACGGGACTATCCACGTAATCCACGGAGTTGCAGGGCAGAAACAGACCATCTCAATGCGGGGGCAGTTACGCAGACTCGGCCATATAGTCGAAGTAATGAGAGTGCAGACAATGATCGGGAAGAGAACAAGGCATGAGGGAGGCAGAGAAGGCATCACGTTCACAGAGGAAGACGCCAGGAGGGTACAATAGCTGCATAATGATGCATTAGTGGTGTCCCTCAATCGCGCAGGGTTTGATGTGAAGTGGGTGTTAATCGACTGAGGGAGCTTGGTTGAGGTAATGTATTATGATTTCTACAACAAGCTCGGTCTTCGCACCCAAAACCTGACCTCAACACGGACTCCACTTGTGGGATTCAATTCTCAGCCGGTATGGCCTATAGGGAAAGCCACAATTCCGTCAGGGTGGGAACGGTGGAGCTCCTAACCGACTTCCTCGTGGTAGATGATCCCTCTGCCTACAATTCCATCATGGGGCGGACATGGTTGCACGAGCTGAGAGCAGTTCCATCTATATATCATCAAATTTTGAAATTCCCAACCAATAATGGAGTGGAAGTTATCTACGGAGATCAAGCCGCCTCCAAAAGCTGCTTTATGGAAGCCTTAAAAGCAGAGGTCAACACAGAGGAAATTAAAATAATAGAAGCTCTTAATGGGGCTGTCTTGGAGATTGTCGGAGTAGAACCCAAAGACAAAGCTGTAGAGGAGGTAGAAACGGTCTTGATCGATCCAAGAAACCCCGAGAAGTTCTTTCTCCTCGGTACCACCCTAGACGACCAACGAAAACAAAAACGAGAACTACTTAAACTGTTGAAGCATAACATCGAGGTCTTTGCATTGACACCCTATAAAATGCCGGTGGTAGATCCGGCCTACATTTGTCACTCACTAAACATTAGTTCGGCCTCAAAATCGATAAAGCAGAGGGGATGCCGCTCTGTGCCACACCACACCATGGTTGTGGCTGAAGAAGTGGGGAAGCTGTTGGAGGCAAGGGCAATAAGGGAGGTTCAATATCCAGAGTGGCTGTCTGACACGGTGGTTGTCAAGAAGAAAGATGGCAGGAGGAGAGTATGTGTGGACTTCACCAACGTATACAAGGCCAGCACAAAAGACAGTTTTCCCCTCCCGAAATTGACCAACTCGTAGATACGACGGCGGGGAATCAACGCATGAGTTTATTGGACGCATACAGGGGGTACCATCAGATCGCCATGATGGACCAAGATGAGGAGAAGACATCCTTCATCACACCGCGCAGGATCTATTTCTATAAAGTTATGCCATTCGGTCTTAAAAATGCCGGGGCAACCTTCCAGTGAATGATAACCAAGATGTTCGGCCAAGTTCTCAGAAAAACGATGGAAGCCTATATAGATGACATGGTAGTAAAATCTAAACGCGAGGAGGACCACCTGACCGATCTCCAGAATTTGTTCGATATTCTCAAAACCCATCGCCTCCGTCTCAGTGCGGCTAAATACGCATTTGGGGTTGGCTCAGGGAAATTCATTAGTTTTCTAGTCACTAACCGGGGCATCAAAGCCAGTCCGGACCAAATCATAGCCATCTTGGAGGTAAGAACACCGTGTACAGTCAAAGATGTGCAGCGACTAACAGGGATGACGGCGGCCTTGAACAGCTTTATAAGTCGGTCACCAGACAAGTGCTGGGCATTTTTTTTGATCGTAAGGAAGGGAGAACGGTTTTGTTAGAATGAGGCCTGCGAGCAGGCACTTCAGGTACTGAAAGCGTACCTGTCATCTATGCTTTTGCTCTCAACTCCGAAGGACGAGGAGATGTTGTTTGTATACCTGGCAGTTTCTTCACACGCCATAAGTGTTGTTCTGGTCAAAGAAGAAGAAAAGCAACAAAGGCCAGTCTACTTTGTTGGCCACACTCTCATCGGATCTGAGAAAAGGTATCTGCTGTTGGAAAAGCTGGCATATGCATTGGTTATAGCATTACGAAAGTTGCAGCACTACTTCCAAGCACATGCAATCACCATGCTCACCAAATATTCGTTAAGGGTCGTTCTTGCAAAGGCAGATTTGACAGGATAGATGGCTAAATGGGCCGTCAAGCTGGGGGAGCAAGACATCAGCTTCTGGCCTAAGACCGCCATAAAAGCCCAAGAGTTGGCCGACTTTATTGCGGAATTCTCTTGGACTGACCCGGGGATGGAAGAGGAAAGGTGGACGAGCTTGCCCTACTGCTGAGCTCGCAGGGGGTTTGGTGGCTCCATGTCGATGGGGCAACGAATAACAAAAGAGCAGGGATAAGAGCGGTCCTTACATCCCCTGATGGTATAATCTTGGAGCAAGCCTTGCGTTTAGGCTTCCACTTCTCAAATAATGAGGCCGAATACAAGGCATTTGTTGGCGGGGTTGGAAACTGCGACCAAGCTTGGTATAACCGATTTGGAAGTGTTCAACGACTCTTAGTTAGTAGTTAACCAGTTAGCGATGAAGTATAAAGCCATGGATGACCGCATCACCAAATACCTCTAAAAAGCCACGAAAGCAATTAGCCATTTCCCAACAATCAAAATCGAGCGAGTGAGCCAAGCTATCAACGGTCATGCCGATTCACTAGCCAGACTTGCCTCAGCAGTCACAGAACAGCCTAAAGGACGGTGGTGGTGAAACTCCTCCCGAGTTCGAGCGTAGATCCGTGTCCGAGCGAACAAGAGATACTACCAACCGAGAAAACTCCTTCATGGATGGATCCCATCATGTCATTCCTAAGGAGCGGAACTCTGCCCACCGAATGGAAAGAAGCGCATAAAGTCAAGCAAAAATCCACCAGATTTTGGTTAAGCCAAACCGACATGCTATATCGCCGTTCCTACACTGGCCCATACCTCTTGTGCGTACATCCAAGTCTGGTAGAGGACCTCCTTTACGAAATCAAAATCGGGATTTGTGAAAGTCACACGAGTAGACGGTCCCTCGCACACCGAGCGATCACGTAGGGGTATTGGTGGCCCTATATGCAGAAAGTCGCTCAACAGTACGTAAGAAAATGCGAGAAATGTCAACTATTCTCCCCTTCTATCCATCAGCTAACAGGGAAGTTGAACCCTTTTTCGAGCCCTTGTCCGTTCGCACAATGGGGATTTGATATTGTGGGACAGTTCCCTAGGGCAGCGGGAAATAGGAAGTTTATGGTGGCAGCAACAGATTATTTCACCAAGTGGATTGAGGCCGAACCACTCACTAATATACGAGAGCTCAACATGAAAAGGTTCGTATGGAAGAACATCGTAACACGATTCGGTATCCCCCGTGCGCTCATCTCAGACAACGAAACTCAGTTCGACGGGAGGCTATTTTGTTAATTTTTTGCCGACCTCAAAATAGAATTCTATAATTTCACCCCAGCATATCCCCAGTGCAACGGACAGGCAGAAGCCTCCAACAAAACCATCTTGGCTGGAATAAAGAAGAGGCTGGAGAAGGCAAAGGGGAGATGGGCAAATGAGATGCCTCGCCGCTCCACTGGGAAGACTCCTTACTTGATGGTGTTGGGAGAATATCCAACGCCGAAATAAAATACATGCTCGGGGATTCAGAAAATATATCTTTATTAAACTTTCAACAATTTACAATAATCTGAAAATACAGAAATTGAAATAACAGAAATAACATAAATGGAATTTGAAAACCGAGTCCTGCAATCGCAGTTTCCTTAAGAATGATTCGCCGCCTACCGAGGGTGTTGTAGGTATTCCACCGGCATCACTCTCCCAGGATAAAACGGCTCCACGATCTCTGGAACACCACCAATGATCGGCTACGAACGCTCTTCGTCTGTCTTTCTCTCTCTTGTGGCTTGCTCCGTAACCGAGGATTGTATCTCAATCTCGTTCTGAATATCTCTTCTGTATATCTCTTTCGTATTCTCTCTATCCTGTTCTCTATATTTCTGTTCTGTGCTTTTTTCTTCCAGAGGGAGAAGACTCTTATATAGCCTTTTAAAGAATGAGAGGGGTTACAGAGAATTCAATTGCTACTTATGGCTATTGAATTCCAAGCTGACCTACAGAGCACCTGGCTCTGTCTCTTCCTCTTCCTCTTCTGAGACTTTGTCTCTTCCTCTTCCTCTGAAAGAAGAGTGTACATGCCATTTCATTATGGAGGGTTTTTCCTTGAAAATCAATAGCCACTCATGGCTGTTGATTTCCAGGCTTCAATTGCAATTGAATGGCCAATTCAATTGTAAGTGATCTAACTATTAAAATCTAAATTTCAATGGCTAATGAAATTCACAGATTCCAACAGATGGCTTATGGCATAGAGGCAGTGATACCTCTGGAAATAGGTCTCCCAACTATGAGATCGAACGACTTTGATCCCGAGCAAAATGGGGAATTGCTCGCCAAGGACCTAGATTTAATAGAAGAACGCAGAGAGGAAGCACTCCCAAGAATAAGTTCCTTCCAGCAAGAGATGAGCAGATGATATAACAAGAAAGTAAAACCAATGGAGTTCACCCCCGGAGACTTGGTCTTGAGGAAGGTTATGGGAAATACGAAAGCACCGAGGGAAAGGAAATTGGGGCCAAATTGGGAAGGGCCATATATAGTCAAAGCAGCTGTTGAATCTAGAGCTTATTACCTCAAGGGAGCATACCAAAAAGATGTCCCTAGGCCATGGAATTCGGACAACTTAAGGGTTTTTTACCATTGAATTTGTATCCCACTTCCTGTTTTGTCAACATCAATGAAGAACCGTCTTACTTTGTTTTTTTTTTCATGTTTCAAGTCCCTAAATTCAAGGCTTTCCCAACTCAGGATATCTAATAACCCCTCGTGAAAAGAGGCCAGTTCGGCCTGAGGATAGAGCATCCTCTCCAGAGTTGTCCAACTCAGGGTTTCTAACAACCCCTTGAGAAAGGAGGCCAATTCGACCTAAGGATAGAACATCCTCTCAAGAGTTAACCAATTCTCCGGGTTTCTAACAACTCCTTGTGGAAGGAAGCTAGTTTGGCCTGAGAATATAGCATCCTCTCAAGAGTTGTCCAACTTTCAGGGTTTCTAATAACCCCTCGTGAAGGAGACCAGTTCGGCCTGAGGATAGAACATCCTCTCCAAAGTTGTCCAACTCAGGGTATTTAATAACTCCTCGAGAAAGAAGGTTAGTCTGAGTTAAAGACATAACATCCTTTCAAGAGTTGTCCAACTCTCAGGGTTTCTAACAACCCCTCGTGGAAGGAGGCCAGTTCGGCCTGAGGATAGAACATCCCCTCCAGAGTTGTCCAATTCTCAGGGTTTCTACTGATCCCTTGTGAAAGGACACCAGTTTGGCCTGAGAATAGAACATTCTCTCTAGAGTTGTCCAACTCTCAGAGTTTCTAACGACCCATCGTGGAAGGAAGCCAGCTCGACCTAAGGATAAAACATCCTCTTAAGAGTTATCAAACTCTCAGGGTTTCTAACAACCCCTCGTGAAATGAGGCCAGTTCGGCACGAGGATAGAACATCTTCTCCAGAGTTATCCAACTCTCAGAGTTTCTAACGACCCCTCGTGGAAGGAGACTAGCTCGGCCGAGGACAGAACATACTCTCAAAGAACCATGAATAAAAGTATGACAACGAGAGTGGAAGTAAAGTAATTGGAAAGATTTCATTTCATTGATGCAGAATAATACATAAGAAGTCCGGCCTTACTAGGATAAACACGGTTGAAATGCCTAAATATACGAAATGAAAAAGACAGAAATACAGTAAAAATAAAGCAGAGCTAGGCTTGGCCGTCCTCCACCGTCCCAGCTTGTTCTCTGTTCCCTTCTTCGTTGCCATCGTCTGGGATCTCTACCACCTCATCTTCATTAAAGGCATGACGACTTGCTCTCCAGGACGGAAGGGGGAAGGGATGGGGTCGCCTCGTGATCTGTCGGCACTATCTCGGCCACTTTCTCTTCGACGGCTGCAGTGGCGTGGCCCAAGTTGGGGGCTCACTCCACAGGGGGGAGTCCAGTGAGACCCCTGCCCTCTCTAGTGCTTGCTTATAGCCTATGGCAAGTAGCTCGGCCCTGATGCCGATTACCTCCTTCGCAAGATGGGCTCCACACTCGTCCCATCCCTGCTGCCAAGCCAAGTCATCCTTCTCGGCCCTCGATGCCTCCAGATTAGCGATAATCTTCTTCTGGACCTCAGCTTCGGCTTGGGCCGTCTCCATTTGTAGCTTGAGTTTAGCCATAGCAGTTACGGCCTCCTCTTTTCATCTCTTGGTCTCCTGTTCGACGGCCTTCGGTTTCGTCTCCAAACCCTAATGGGGGGAAGCTGAAACAACCTGGTCGGCCTCCAGGTCTTTGACGCGCTGCCTGGCCTGGGTGAGGGCATTAGCAACCCTTTTGGTCTCTCGAGACACCTCGGTAAAGCGGTCATGGAGGATGATCGTGGCCTGGAGTTGCTACATGGGCACCATCGAGTTAATAAAAAAAACATAATAGAGAAGGAAGAGAAAAGAGAAATGACAAAGTACGCACAAACTTACCCCAACACCGAGTTGGAAGACTCTGTCAAAGAGTGCGGGAATGGACAAGGCATAGTGGTCGGCCACATCAAGTGGTAGAGATAGTCCCCGAGCCAGGCCTTGGGCAACGCTCCCCGCTTTGGAGGAGTCGTTGATGTTTACCTGACGACCATAGGCAATAAGCTCTGGGAGCCAAGGGGCGGGGCTTCGGCCTCCCTCTCTGGTTGTACCATTGACGCTGGAGTACCATCACCCCAGAGGAGACGACGGTACTGGGTGGGCCATTCGGCAGGATGAGGGAAGCCCGGTAGATCGATGCCGTCGATTGTGGGGATAACGATAGGAGAAGCTAGTTCAGGCTTCGCAGATGGGGGTGGAGCCTGAGGGGTTGACACATGAGGAGGAGGTGGAGGTGCCAATATCCACACGGCTAGAGTGGCGAACGTGCTTGATCCAGATCGGCCCAGTACAGCCGATCTGAGGTTAAAAGTTCTTTGGCGAGGCATGGTCTCTTCTCCGATTTCTAGGCGGGGAGGGGAGGCTGGCTCTTCAGCTTCTTGACGGCGAGGGGAGGCTGCTTCTTGTCTAGCTTATCTGTACCGAATGACCCGGCGGTAGCTCGGCATGTAGTCAAGTAATTTTTAGGGCAGAGTGAGTCCCTCTTATGTTGAGGTAGCGCTGCACCTCGGCAAATCTGGCCTGCCTTTTCTTTTACTTTGCAATAGATGCAGCTGCAAGAGGAAATAAGAAGGAATAAGTAACAGTAAATTCAACGGGAGATATTACAATGAATGTAAGCTAACGACGGTTGAACCGACCTGGACTCCCTGGGATCCTTGGAATCGAACGAACAGTAAGTCCAGCGCGGTTGGGTAGAAACTCGAAGTCTTCCCCCACAAGAATGTAGTCGTCACTGTGCTTGTCCGAATCTAGGAGGTCGTGCACCATCTGTTGGGCAACGCTTCTTTGGCGGAGGTAGTACGTACCGTCGTGGCAGACGATAGTGTAGCTATGGAATATATCAGGAATGTCGAGATTCAAATCGTATTGACGATTGATCTCGGCCACTCCCATAACTATTCTAATAAAATTTATGGAGACCTGACAGGGAGTGAGACGACAAGTTGCCAGCATTTCCCTCAAAAGGGGATCAATAGAGAAATGAACCACGGCCTCCACAATGGAGGCTATGGGAAAGGCCACCTCGTTCCCCCTGGGGAGGAATGGGGAATTAGGGACATTGGGGTCACAGTAGCAAAGTGTTACAGATGGGGGAATGCGGAACGTAGACCTAAAAGAGGAGAGAGCAGCGGGGGTATTCACCTCTTTTACGAATTTCCCTTTCCTCGCTATGAATGAGGGGGACCTGTAACGAGTTAAAAGAAGGGGGAAGGGACTGACGTGCAAAACCCCTAAAAGGCGTGCCTACAGAATGCAAAAGCAGAAAGAAAAAACAAGATGAAGGGACCCAGAAAATAATCAAGATGAGAGGAACTTACAAAAAGTTTGAATGATGAAGATAGTGAAAATCGTTGGTTCAGTGCTTGGAGGAGGGGAGACTGGGGACGCGGAGAATTTCTTACAAATCGTCATTGAGGTCGCCGAAAGTATGGAGGGAGGTTGAAGACTGGAGAGCTCTGGGGAAGGTAGAGTTGTAAGAAGAGAAAATCTAGGCTAAGGGGCCAACTTTATAGCTGTTATGCCTCCTCTTCGATCCTTGGAGTGTTAACAGTCACATCAAGGAGGAGATGGAGCGTCAACAGTCACCTCGGAGAGGAGAAGCGACGCTTGCCCCGCATCGGGAAATGCAAGGCGCCCCCATACGAACCACCCAGGCGAGGACACGTGGCAAGGCACTTATTACGCCATTCAATATTGCAAATGGTGATGGCGGCGCAATAAGTATGGCCGAACTAAAGATAAAAGGAAGGAGTCAACTTCCCTCATGCCAAGCCAGAGGCAAGCTGAGGGGCAAATGAATGGGGAGTGGGAAGGAAAATAGAGTCGGGTAGGACGAGCCGAATCTCAGCCCATGGTTGAGATCTATGGGAAAACATCATTCGGTGAACATGGAACCCGACCCATGGGAAGGGAGTTCGGCCTAAACCGGTACAGCCGCAGCTCGGGTACGCATGAGGCAATAAATGTGATGTGACAAAGGGAAGTACAAACATTTAATATGACATGGTCTGACAAGACATGCAATAAATGCGATTGACCTAATGTTCCCCACTCACCAAACTCAAAGCCCCGTGAGACGCGTTATTTATCAAGAGGTCTGCCCAAAGAATAGGCCGAGGTGGGCGAAATCTAGGCGATTTGACAGCGAATGAACCACCACCGCAGCAAACGCAGTGACGAGAGTGGCCAGAGCGTGGCGGGTGAGTACATCAGAGGGTTGCAGGTAGGTCTGTCAGACGAGTCAATCATGAGTTTTGTAGAGAGAGAGATGGGAATTACTACTATAAAAGAGAGGAACACAGAGGAAAGGGTAAGGTTTTATTTTGGCCTATCATATACGTTTTATCATACTGGTACTCATGGACTGATTTCCTCATCGAAGGGCCACCTGGCAATCCGCCGCCAACTAGCTCACATTTGATTATCTTTGCAGGAGTTGATATGTTGATAGAATCGATCGAGCTGGATTTAACTTGTGAAATAAATTCAATTTACGGGTTATATATATATATATATATATATATATATATATATATATATATCAATCATTTTAGAATAAGGCAAGAGTAGTGTGACTCTGTACCTCAATTTGAAAGTCTGCATCCGTCGCATACATTGTGGTTTAAGCGTCAACCTTCTTTGGCAAAATAGTTAATTACTATCATTAATTTATGAGCTAGTTGCATAAAAAAAAAATAAATAAATAAAGAACTCCTAAACTATTACTCAATGTCTATTAGACACCTGAGCTTTTAATTTTTTTCAATTTAATTCCTAAATAATTTGATTTTGACTAATTAAATCACTAACGTCAAACGCTGTAAAAAGTGAACAAAATTTGCTAAATCGCAACTAAAGAGGACTATTTGAAGATGACAAGTACTAAGGGCTTTATTGTAAATTTAATAGTAACTGATAAGGGAGTTAGGTGAGTGATGTTTTACAATAAGATCGAATGGGAGAATATTGTGATTTCAAATGAATCATGAGGTCCAAATGTAATTTACTTTTAAGTTTAAAATTGCATATCTACCATGCAATATGTCTGCAAATGTCACCACTATAAAAAAATTTGAAAAAAAATGTTTATACTATAGAAATGTCATATAAATGATATTAACACACACTCGTAAGAAAGTTTAAAAAAAAAAAAGTTAAAACTATTTTAACCAAACAAATGTTTAACTTATTTAGGCTAAAATAAAATAACAAAAAAATTCGACTTTAATTCAGTTAACAAAAAAAACATCTTATTGTTTTCAAGAATCAGACATGAGATAACAGGTTAAAATATTACAATCGAAACCGGCCAAACCCTAAAAACAAACAAACAAACAAGTCAAAAGAAACTCAACGTGGTACGGACAGATTTCCATATCGAATAAGTCTTTGTGCATTGAGCTGAAAGAGGTAACAATTAATGCACGGGTGCCTTAGAATCCGAAACGAAGCACTGTAGTGGAACTCAAAGTCAGTTTGAGTTCCTTCACAATATTGGAAACTGTCAATCCAATATCAGGATACAGGAGGAAGAAGACTCTTTTCTAGTCTTCTCTATTAATAAACACCAAGGGCATGTTTGTTTCCCGGGATATAAAGATAAAAAGACATATAATATTATGTTTTTTTTTTATCGGTAAAGAAAAAAAATTTATTACCACCACCTAAATAAGAACAATTTTATACTTACACTCCGAAAAAATTAAGTTAAAATTCAAACAAGATACAATTAACAAGAGGCCAATCAAAAGGAGGTAGCACACTGAAAGAACATAACAAAGGCAACAAAAATCAAAAAATCCGAACCTAAGAACAAATACTTGGATATAGTATTATGTTATTAGATGTAGAAAAAATTGTAGTCTCTCCATTTATATCTAATAGTGTTTATCATACATTAATCTTGATGATTTGAACAATTTATACTGTAAAATTTATCAAAAAGACCTGTGATACTCAAGCTCACATAGGCAGGAGATAGAAATTTAAGTTGGGCATATAAAAAAACTCGTGGGCTATTACTAATAATTTGAACTTAAATATTTTAGGTGCTTTTAAAGTTATTGAGCTGGTGATCCACATGAATTGTTATAAATGGTATCAAATCCAACTCTGATTTTATCAAGGGCTCTATAGTGGTGTGTATAAAAGAGTAGAGATTTCAGATAAAGATAAAAGCCCTGAAGTTGTATATTTTCTACACGCTAATGGATTATTTTGTGTCCACTAATTGATTGTTATTCATATCCCAGGTAGAGGAAGAACTTGTGTCACATAACGAGAGCGTTACATATTTGAGTGAGTGATATTGTGATACCACATCTCACATAGGTGAAAAATAAAAATTTATGTCTAACATATAAAAAAACTTGTAGACTACGATTAATAATTTTGATTTAAGCATTTTAAACCGCGTAATTATGCTCTTTTTAAAAATTATTTGGCTAATGATCCAGTTGGATTAATGTTTCAAATAGTATATGAGCCAACCACGATTCCAATATAAAGTTTCGTAGTAGTGTGGACTATGGATAGATGAGTAGAGGCTCTAGAGAGGGGTAGAGGCCCCAAGGTCGTATAACTTGTACAAGCTATTGAGCTGCTCTGTGTCTACCAAACAGGAGAAGAACATGTACTTAAGTATTTTAGGCCGCGTTGTTAGAGTGTCTTTTAAATTTATTAAGGCAGTAATCTACTTAAATTGTTACAAGATCATTTATACAAATAAAAAAAATTAAAATGATCGAATTTGGGTGAATCACATTAATTCTAAAAGGATATAAGATCTAATTTTAAAAAATTATACTTGTTATCCATTTTTTAAAATAAGTGTATAATAATCATATAGTTATCAATACCCGATCATTTTTATTTTTTGTTTGTATAATTTTCTCAATAAACTCTATAATATAAATACATCAAATCATCAAAGTAGATTAATTATCTTGGACACCATAAAATAGAAATGGAGATATCTCTATTTTTTAAGTAAATGGAGATCTTTTCATTTTTATTTTATGGTGTATGAGATAATCCGCTTTGATGATCTTTGAAACCATAAAATAGACATGTAGAGGGAGTCATTTTTCAAATAAATGGAAATCTCTCAATTTATTTGAAAATTAAGTAGAGAGGACTTGGATCAATCCTAGTTAATATATATATGATACTTTGGAAAAAAAAAGGTGAGATTGTATATACTAAAGCTCACATATACTATGCTTAATTATTTAAGGTGAAATATATCATTAGACAATAGAAAGGGAATTAATCTTGACTCTTGAACAAAGGATGAGAGTATGAAGATACGTAATTGTAGTAGGAGAGATGTGATATTACAAATCCTAAACTTTTGTAAGATACACATTCTCAACTTTAATTTTGTAGGATATAATATCCTGAGGAAGTGTATGTCCGAAGTTAATAAAAAAAAAAAAAAACAACAAATATGAACTACATAAAAAGGTGAGGGACACAAGAATATTTAGGCCCGCGTATTTTTTTATATGGAAGCAAATGATTATATTCTTCATTATATGCTCGAAACAAACAAGCCCTAAGAAAGCAGTATCCACTTCCCTGCCTCATTCATGGTTTAACATGAAACTGGGAAAAGTAAGAAGAGCTGAGAAAACTGAACTGAACGTTTTAAAAACTGATGTTAGACAATTATTGTGAGCGAGGAGAGGACATGCATACTTTCATCGAGAGAAAATATAGGAAGCTCCCTAAGCTAAAAGTGGAAACAAGAGACCAAGCATAGATAACTGTCAAATGGGCCCCGGCCGGTACGTATGAATCCAAAGTCAGCTGCCTGCAAAGTGCATGCCGAAGTAACTCATCTTTTCTGAAATCTGCTGAGGGTACTTAATTGCCACATTTTCTAATCGGATCCATCTATTATATAAAACTCACTGATTCCGTGTCTGCAGCTGTAACATTTTTTTTTTAATTTTTTTTTTTAGTGTTCGTTTAATATATAAAAATATTTTCAAAATAAAATTTTTTATTGATAAATTGAAAAAAAATATTTTTCACAACAAAGTTATAAAAAAAATATCTAGATTTGGTCTAAAGCCTCTTGAAGCTGATAGCTTTTCTCGTAACTTTTTTCATACTATTTTTGTATTTTTTGAATTTATTTTTTTTTTGTCTAAATTTTTTTATTTTTTCGATTCATCTTAATAAAAAAAATTCAAAGCATAATCATTTTGGCTAGAGTTGGAAAGAATTCACAAAAGATGAAAAAAGCCATAAAAAGTCAAAAAAAAAGCCATTAAGGCACTTTTTCATCTTATATGATTTTTTTATTTTTTGGTTTCCTGTAATGAGATAAATTTAAAAAGTATTATTATTTAAATTAACGTAATTTTTTTTAGTAAAGACCCAAAAAGCCTTCAAGTGGCTTTCAAGTGGCTTTTTAAGGTTTTTTTCGTCCTAGGTTTTTTTTTTCATTTTTGGTTATTTTTTTACTTTTATAGCTTCTCGTAACAAAAAAAAATCTTAAAAAATTTATTATTTGAACTAACGTAAAAAAATTCATTAAATAGAAAAAAAAACACAAAAAAATCTAAAAAAACTATCCCAAACAGTAGTCACCACTACTGTTGATGACTTATGTGTCTTCGTTTTAGAAATTGATACAAAAAATCTAAAAATCTAGAAAGGGTTAGACTCAAGATATGCCTATTGAAAAAATAGAAAATAACTTACTAATTTATTTAAAGAAAAAACAATTTCATTTGGTGACGTAAAATATTTTACTTAAAAAATTATTTGTTAATTTTTGTTAACTGAACAGTAAAAAATGATAAAATATTTTATAAAAAAATATTTTACGTTAAATGAACGGAGCCTTACTTACAAATAAATGAATGGTAAATCTAAGTTTAAGATAAAATAGTTAACAAATATTTTTTGATCTCATAATTACAAATATCGAATCAATTTTATTTTTAGCACACTACATAAGAAACGAATTTGATCTTAAAAATATATATATGAGAACTAAACTCATTGAGAGCACAAGGTACAGCTCGTCCCAGTTCTTGACACCTAAATGGAAATTAAAAGGACACCTCTAAAAAGATTAATTGGTTCTCTTGAGAGTGCAGTGGATGCTAATTGTTGCAAGAGGGATCTTAGAACTGAGAGTTGGAAATTAATTTCCTGCTTTTCTCAGCAGTTCAATCATATATGTCATAAACAGTCCAATTGCCATCCCTGTGTTAAAAAAAGTTACTACAATTTCGCTTACCAGTTACCACTCCTTGTTCCCAAAGGCCCTTACATCAAGCCTAAGTTCATATTCTTTGGCTTGCACATTTCGAACTCAGTACCATTTGACTCTTTTAAGCGGAGCGCAGTTTTTTTTTTTTTGAACGGCTGAAAGATCAAAAGTATTATTAATGTGATAAAAGAAGATTACAAACACCCAAAACAGTTATAAGACATCAAACAAAACTAACTCCCTCGCCTCCTCAATCTCGACTGCGCCAATAACAATCCCCCCCCAATCTCAGCTGGTTGATGAGAGTTCAACCAGAGAGAAGGAGCCCCTTTAATGCAAAACAACCATAAGGAAAAACAAAATGTTGTGTTTCTTTGTTTCATTATGACAAGTCAATTTTGAGTATTTAGCCACCACCTTTACTTGAGTAAAATATTCATGGATATCTATTAAATGCCAATAGGACTTAGACCATGCAGAATCTTGGTATCTTACTGCTCGATTATGGAGTGCTCTGAACAAAATAATAAATAA
Source organism: Heliamphora exappendiculata (assembly GCA_034768845.1). Lineage (NCBI taxonomy): Eukaryota > Viridiplantae > Streptophyta > Magnoliopsida > Ericales > Sarraceniaceae > Heliamphora > Heliamphora exappendiculata. Next base: position 62,991 of record JAOTRH010096797.1, read on the forward strand.
TTATAGGGTTATATCTGTTGAGAGTAGGGGAGAGTAAAAATCCGACAATCCGCCTGATTCGACCCAACTTTTTGCTAAATGGTCATATAGATATTTGGATTGGATCGAAAATAGATGAATAAAATGTAGTTAAATCGGGTTATGGGTCGAAATCGGGTGACGCTCCAAAAATTGCAACAACCGACCGGACCCGAGTATACATATGCGAAATACGAATGCCTCTTACTCTCTTAGGCTCTTAACAGTCTGACACTTTACCCTAGTCCCTAAATCAGTAAATCCCAAATTCCCAATCGCACGGCGCCTCATAGTCTTATCCACAACTCTAAATTCCTAACCCTAAGCAGCGCCATCGACTGTCTCTCTCTCTCTCTCTCTGGCACCTCTGACTGTCCCTCTCTCTCTCTCTGTAGCGCCTCCGACGGTCTCTCTCTCTCTCTCTCTCAAACGCCGAAGTGCAAAGTGCGACTGGAAAGTGGAACGTCAAACCCTAATCGGCTAATCCCAACTCCCACGACTCAAGTCTCACGTAGTCACGTGTTTCGGACATTTAGTGTTCGATTTACTTCTTGAATCTTGTTTTTCCTATCTTGTTTGATCTTCGGTGTTGGTTGATAGCATCATAGCAGACTAGCATTATGAGTTAACAGACTAGGCCATTTGATTTTTGGTTTTAACTTTCAAGTTTCATAATTCATTGATAGGCCATTTAATTTTTAGTTGATTGTTGTTGGTTGATCTTAACAGTTCAATACTATTGTTTTGGGAGAGCTTTTGAGTTGTAAAAATTAAATACCATTTGATTTTTGGTTGATTGTTGTTAGTTTGGTTGATAGTAATAGTTCAATACTATTGTTTTTTATAGTAACAGTTCAATACCATTTGATTTTTGATGAATTGTTGTGGTTGATAGTAACAGTTCAATATAGAAAAATGATAAAGTTACATTTTTCATTACTGTTATTAGAATGGTGATGGTGAAATTGATTGTATTTACTTGTTCAGAGTTTAGTGTTTTCAGCAATGTCAAACTCGCCAACCCGACCGAACCAATCTGCCAATCCAAACCACTGTTTCGGACAGTTTTAAAACTATGGACGGGTGACAATGGTTTGCAAAATGTACCACCTGACTTTTTCGATTTGGTCAGCGGGTGGGGCCAAAACCCAACCCGTGCACTATCCTAGTTGAGAGAGGCCTTGAATTTCTTCTCTGCTGAAGAAAGTTCGGAATCTGTGCTGAGAAAAGTCCCGATGGAGGTGGAGGTGGAGCTGAAGAAAGACCAGACGAAGCATATGAAAGCCCCAACGTTGGTGAAAAGACGAGATGGATCGAGCTCGATGGAGTCCAGACAGAACTAATCCAAGAGGCACAAAATTTAGCATCTTAAGGTCAGTTTTTAGAGGCGTATAAATTCTAGAGCCCTAATGTTGTCTAAGGTTAATAGAGAACTCATAAACAATTACGATAGGTTCTTTCAGAGTGGAGAGAGACTTGTAAGTTTGTAATCCTTTTTGTTTATAATATTGTATTTATTCTCTGTTTGTCATGGGTGTATGCATATCACCGAACAATGTATATCTTGTATTCTCTTCGCGTTTGTATGTCATTGATCTTTGTGTTGAAAATAGTGAATTCAATTGGCCATTATTCTAGGATTATTGACCATTATTCTAGAATTAATTTCTAAATTCAATTGACAATTCAATTGGCCATTCAATTGACAATTGAATTCCATAAATCAATACAATTCATTGGCAATTGATTTCTCTTTTCAATTCGGTTATAACTCTACATGAGAGAAGGTCTATATAAAGTCTCCTCTGGTATTCTGTAAATATGATGTATGATGAGAAGAGGTGAGTGAGTCCATAATACAAGATAAAAGAGAGAGAGAGAGAGAGAGAGAGAGAGAGAGAAAGAGACCAGATTACAATTGTCTGTTGTGAGAGAGAGAAAGACAGACGAGGTGCGTTCGTATAGGCAATCTTTGGTGGTGTTCCAACATTCGGGTCAACCGTTTTATTCTAGAAGAGTGACGCCGGTGGAAAAACCTATAACACTTTTGGTAGGCGGTGAATCATTTTTAAGGAAACCACGTTTGTAGGACTCGGTTTGCATATTATGTTCATGTTATTTCTATAAATTTTGTTTATTGTAACCTTTAAAAGTTAATAAAGATGTATTTTTTGGACCATCGAGCATATCTTGTGTTATGTTATATTTCTCCCAACACTTCGTTGCTCGTATGGATCAAAGCTATCATGTCCATTGCACTAACAAATGGCATCAAAGCTTTGAGTTAGAGTTTTGGTCACTTGGTCACAAGAAAGATGACAAACAACCAAGTGGTAGAGAAGTTTATCGACGAGAATAGCTTCTCCGTCTAACAATGACAAATGAAAGATAAATTAGTCCAACAAGAAATTTCTAAGACATTATACACAGGAGGAAAAAGAATCCTAAAAGTATGGATGATGACGGCTGGAACAAACTTGACGTAAAAGCTTCCAGTGCATTTAGTTTAAACCTTTGTGATGAGGTTATTCACATGTGTTGGAGGAGGAGACAAGGGAAACAATTTGAAAAAAGTATGAAGGCGTCTACATGAAGAAAAATATGACAAACAAGTTGTACATGAATTTTCTCTTTTGTTGATAAAAAAAAACATCTAACAAATAAAAGAATGTACAAATCTATTATGACATCTTAATACTTTCAACATGCTCATCGCACAATTATCAAGTTTTGATGTCAAGATTAATGATGAGGATAGAGTAATATTACTCCTTTTAGCATCATTTTTCCATCTTTTGACTATTTGGGTGACAGTGTTGATATACGAGAATGAGACCTTCAAACTGAATTATCAAACTAGTGCTCTTGTGTCATAAAAAAAGATGAAGGGGTGATAAAACAAGTGTAGAACGACTCGTTAATCTAAACCAGTGCCAAAATGAGGCAAAAGCAAATTGAGATGAAAAGATTATGACAAAGGGAGATCTCAGTTCACGTTACATACAAATAAAGTTATTGAGTACTTTTTATTGCCACAAAAATTTTCACTGCAAGAACCAATATCAAAAATTAACAAAGCACGTGAAAGAGAGAAAGAAAAAGAGGTTCGTAGAATTAGTCAATATTGTAGAGAACAAACTATATAGAGAGGTAAATGCCGATTTATGACTTTCAGTTTCTTTCAGAATTTGTTTTTGTCTAAATCATGAATTCTGAATTCTAGTTGCTCGTATTATATGTTACCCCACAAAAAAAGTTTCAATTTGAAACATGTAAACCCTATGATGGTAGTATATTTTATAGTTAATGATATAACATGCAAAGCCAATGAAATAGACAGAAAAAATCAAAATATTTAATGTAGTAGTGAGGGTTTTGGGTAATGTCAAACATATTCTAGAGCTGAAAAAGAATTTAATATTTTTTTGAGAGTTTTGAACTCTTTAGGTTATGTGTACATGGCCAAAAGTGGAGTAATGAAAATCAACAAGAGTGCAATGATCATCTTGAAGGGATCCAAAGATGAGAATCTATACAAGTTGATCAAAAACACAATTATAGGTGAAGTTGCACTATCCAAACCTGAAAAATCTAACACAAATGACACGAAACTCTGGCATATGTAACTTGGGCACAAATGTTTCCTTTAGTAATGACTCTATCCCCAGGTATTTCCTTCCTCATTATATTGTTGTTAATTTCATGGGAGATTAATAATCTTTTTTCTTTTGGTGATTAATAGATAAATAAATAAATAAAAACCTATGATTTTAAGAAAATCCTTAATTGTTTTAACCTATGGCTCCTGACCAAAACAGCGACGGCAATAAATTGTGAAGAGTTTTTATTTTATTTTTTCAATTTGTTGGAATTCATGATTTCAAAACCATATCACAAACAAATTTTCTTTGAACTTAATTTTATTTCACATCAAAGCAGTGATTTAAGGAATGGAGAAATGGTAGTGAAAGGGTGCTGATTTTCCAGAATATATATTTATGAATTCTTCTAATATCGTCCTTCATCCATAAAAATATACCCACATGATCATAGGAGTGAAGAATTTTTCAATTTTAAATTAAAGTAGTTTCCAAAGGGATGTACATCACTGATAAAAATATTAAGCAATTTATACCACAAATGCAGAATTTTAATTTAGTAGGGACGAATTATTTTAAAATGACGAAACTATATAATTTTAAAATATTTTGAACCAATATTATTATAATGATGAATTTTTTCAAAATTTGTGGAAGGCGGCAGCACCCATTTGTCCCCCTTGGGTCCGTCAATGAAATTACCATTACTTATGAAATTACCAATACTTGTCCCGATACTGAAATTTAAAACAATGCGGTTTCCTAATAAATCAGTTTTCGGCATAATTAATTGCTAGGGCATGATCCAGATAATCAAGTATCTTCTAATCTCATATTCAATCCCAACAAAATAAAAGATGTATACTAAAATATGACATTAAAAACAATTAGTTGACAAAAAATATTTGAAGGATCATCAATATTTTTAAAAAAAATAGAAAGAAGAAAACTGAACTTGAATACAAAACTAATAATGATCATCAACGAAAATATAGCAGAAAATTGAATTCAAGAAGGTGAAATTACGTATGGAAAAATGAAGAAACGGGCAGTGAAAACATACTTTTTGTTAGCGTACTCGTAGACGCGGCCACGACTGGAGAAGACAATTAGTGCAACTTCAGCATCGCACAGAATGGACAATTCATATGCTTTCTTCAACAGACCATTCCTCCGCTTGCAAAATGTCACCTGGCGATTGGTATTGTTCTCGATCCTCTTGATCTCGATCTTTCCTCGTCCCATCTTAGAATCCTAGCTGCCACAAAAAGTGTTTCCATGTAAGAGTTTTTTCTTTTCTTTTTTTCTTGATCTTCATTCTTAGACCAAGAAAATAAAGTAAATGATCTCCTGCGTTTTTTTATTTATTTTTATTTTTTTGATTAGTAAAGAAAAATATATATCCACCACCCAAGATTAGTAAAGAAAAATATATATCCACCACCTAAATAGGAATAGCTTTGGAGTTAAACTTCAAGAGAGTAAGACCAAAATTCAAATAAAATACAATTGACAGAAAATCAATTCAAAAAGAGGGAACACAGAAGAAAGACATAAAAAACAAACAGCCTAACACCAACAGTTCAAACAAGTTTTTTGAAACATAATTACCAGTGAACAGGGTTCTAAATATTGCAGGTATTTTAGGTATTTGATATTGATATTTATTAATATATCATATGATATTATCCAATGATGATTGATATATGGTCTATTACCATTTACCCATACCAATACATATATTGATAGCACGATTTATAACCCTGCTTGTGAATGGTAGCCAAACCAATCGTTGGAAAAAAATCAATATCTTGAACCTTATATTAAGGGAAATATAAACTACATATAGTTAATTACTAAATGTGATTTGGAGATGTTGAACCCAGACATCCCAGATTATTGGGAGTTTTATATTTGCAAATTTAATTTACTCGCCACAAGTTAGTGATTTTTCTTGTTTTTTATTTAAAATAAAATTACTGGAATATATAATATAAAGATGTTCCATTGAGGTTTTAGGTTAGAAACACTTTTTTTTTCACTTGTTAATTGGAGAACGGGGATCCTGGGATAGATATCGGGGGGATTTGAACCCGGGGATAGATATCGGGCAACCCGCTGGCTAAACCATCACATCTTTAGGTTAGAAACTTAGAATAGTGTAAAACATGAAGTACTTCGGTATTAGAAATCAGAGAGAGAGAGGGAGAGATCTTGAACAAGGTGTTTGAAAATCAAAATAGAAGTGGAAAGGCTAAAAAGGGCTTAGAAAAACAACCAAAGGACTTGAAATAAGAAGGGAGGAAGAGAATAGGCATGAGATTATACACTATCATCATCTAGAAACTTCACAGGAGCCTGGATCTGCATTCAAATGAACTTCAAAACTGGAAGATTGTATTGTTTCTACTCCATTACTTGGTGCGTGTTTGTATATATTGTAGTAATTGGGGAGCTCATCATTCAGAAACAGTCGTCAAGCCTTCAGCGAGGGCATGAATCACCATGATGAACAGCTCTAGTAAAGGAAGATTACTAGATCGAGGAGGAAAACTTAGGGGAAGAAATACCTCCATGTCTGATGACATTCTCAACCAAACTGTGGCGATAGATTAAAAGAGATGGCTTCAGAAATTAACAAACATATACAATCTTTTCCACAGAGAGAGAGAGAGAGAGCGACAGAGAGGTAAGATAGAAAATGAATAAAATCTTTATGATATACGGTTGAAGCTTTAACAAAAGATCACACATGGGAGTAAAGGAAAAAATAAGTTATACCACAAAACCCTAGATCAAGTAGAAAGATGTATAGTACCGGTTGGGATCCGTGATCTTTCATTAGGACTGAGGAGTGGAAGTCTGGAAGAGGAAACAAATTTCTTTTTTTCTTTAAACAAACAAAGAAAAAGGTTGAAGCTTTAACAAAAAATCACACATGGGAGTAAAGGAAAAAATAAGTCATGCCACAAAACCCTAGATCAAGTAGAAAGATGTATAGTACCGGTTGAGATCCGGTATAGCACAAGTTGAGAAAAAAATAAATTTCTTTTAAACAAACAAACAAAGAAGAAGAAGAAGAAGAAGAAGAAGAAAAAGAAGAAGAGTAGTTTCAGCTTTGGCCTTCCTCTTGTGGAGTTGTTTGGCTAAACTGCAATTTCAGCTTTGGCCTTGCTCTTTTGGAGTTATTTGGCTAAACTGTTCTTATCTAGGTGGTGGACATAAAATTTTTGATATAGAAGAAGAAGAAGAAGAAGAAGAAGAAGAAGAAGAGAGAAGAGAGAAATAAAAAAACAAAGAAGAATAAGAGATTTGATCAATGTAAGAAAAATATAAAGAAGAAAGAAGAGATTTGATCGATGTAAGAAAAATAGAATCCTTAAGCTTGTGGCATGCAAACGCTAAGCCATAGTTAAGATTAACCCTAACCCTGCGATATATAAACTGGAAAGCTTTGTTATTAATGTGCAGAGACAAAAGGAGAAACGTTTCATAGAAAGAGGAAGAAGGGTTTCTTAGAGGAGATGATCACCCATTAAATTGCAGACCTACCTGACTTACTTCAGAAAATATTGCTATATCCCGGTGACTTCAAGCTTTCCGAAAGCAAACACGACTTCCAATGAACAACCCAATTCTATAGACTCAACTCGATTTTTCGTTTCTTCTCACCAACAATATATATTTATACATTACTTTCTAGCTTTCTTAATTTAACAACGCCTATTATCTCAGAGAGAGAGAGAGAGAGAGAGAGAGTCCTCTTGATGAAGCAAATGCTTTCTTTTCCAAATGCGGAATACGTGACACTCTGGTTATTGCTCATTTACATTGCTTTCCAGTGCAAATTCGGTCCAAATACTGCAAGTTCTTTTCTATTTAAACTGACGAAAATACCCTTCATCTGTTTTTCTCTCCCTCTCTCTCTTTAGTAGTTGTGGAAGTGAGGTAGAGACTCATATACTTAGATTAGGGTTTGGTGCTTTCTACATAATATATAGGGCCATAGCGCTCGCTTTGCCTTTTTTTTTCTTTTTTTTTTTTGAAGTTTGATTTTATTTTTTAAAACTTCATTTGGTAAATTACATTGATCTCCGATCAATTCAAAATACTGATAGCACCTTTCAAAATTTTGAAATAAACTAATGGCCTCCTCCTTCCTCCCTCCTTCACTTCTATATATTACATTTACTTTTTGGTCAGTTGACTGTTAGAAGAGTTATTATTTTCAATTTTACTCAGTTTTATATTATTAATTTCCATATTAATTAAATAAATTTTAAAAAATAATTAAATAAAATAATATAGTGGTTTGCGAATTTTTATCTTTCTCATTATTCAAACTATTTCTACTCACTACTTCAAACAAGCACCTCAACAGATACCACCAATAGAGACTATCTCCAAATGTCAAGAAAGAGCTAGAAAACTCATTGTAATATCGCATTCTACATCGGTCCTAAAAGCGTATAAGAGAGTTGGTAAGCCCCAACACCCCCCAAACAACTACAAAAAAAAAGCCACAACTAACAAACAAGAGTACTAAAAATTGAGGAACCAACAGCTACTACTGAACTTATAGAGGGACATCCGCAACAAATTAAAACCAACTCTTGCATAACATTTTAGTATCCTCATCTTAATTATGTCTTTCTTTAATGCTTCTGAAACTTTAGCTCGTGTTTGAGATTAGAATACTCATATTTGACAGTAGAGATTATGCACATAGATAATGTCATTGTTGCACATATCTTGGTAATAAAAAAAAGAAAGGCATCAGTCACGCTCATATGTTTAAGCTTAGTAGCTCATTGGTCAGAGATCATTGAGATGCTTAGGGCTAAATATCTAACCTACCCATTTGGAGACGGATGAGAGTGATAATACCAATAAAAAATCTACAAGCATCTAGTCCAGTCTCTATTTTTCCTTTTCTTCAATTTTGAGATTCTTCTCTTCACAAATCTCCCTTAACATCTGGCCTCGAACACCAACAACTCATCATTCTTCATGGATGGCTACCACCCTTTGCATTATTTTCTCCTCTCCTTCCCCAAAGTCCAAGCCTAAGAGTTTTCCTGTTTCAATCACCAAAGAAGCTTCTCTCCTGAACATGTCCTTCCTAATGATCTGCGTATTGCGATTTTGGATATCCTGTGTTGATAAAGAAGTGAAGTTAATACTAGTTGATTGTTTGTGCTTTTCTTTTTTATTATACTTTTTTAGTCTCCCACCATTTATCTTCGCAAAAGAGTATCCCATATCTAGTGGCAATTTTTTCTTTTTGCCTTTTTCCCTAGCATAGTATTTGAAGCCACAGTCCCCAAAATATCAGCTAAGGCATCCAGATTGCTTATTTTCTCAGTTGGATGTTCCTCTTCCATGGGCTTGTCTACTGAGCACTGCTCTCAGACATTGCTAGGGTCTACTCTGTTCAGATCATCAAGTTAGTACGTCCTCCCCTCTTGATTCTCGTTGTTTGAATTCAAACTCGTTTCTGGCAGTAATTGGTCTTTTGTATCAATCTCGAGTGACACCCCAAGCCCACACGCATCATCATAATCTAAGCATCCTTCTACTTTTTTTTTTCGGAACACTCCTTGACAACCTTGCACTTAGGTAGACCCATCTCAATTGCCACTCTGCCACAAGATGATTCGTCCACCTGGCTTAAAATGGTTATGCCATCCACGTTCTTATCCTCTTGCTCCACACTCCTTGGTTCGTCGTTATTCTGCAGTTGTAAACCATGCTTAATTATTCTAAAGTAATCCTCATATCACTTGCTTGATTCTGCAGATATAGATGACCCATTAGCATTATATATCACACCCTTCTTTTTCAAGATACCATTCTGGTCATCTGATTGGCTCCCCAGATGAACATATTTTGGTACTGCCCCTCACTACATCTTATAGGGTATATAAAACTTTTCACTTTCAACTGTATAAAGCTGTGAATAGTTTGCTAGTTCTCTGTTAAAATCAAAACTCTTTCATACTTGAGATCTTTCCTCAAAGTCATTTTCTCATCAATAATACTTACCATTGTTCCCCAAGATTAACCAATTTTGGTGAAGGTGTCATAATTTCATGCATGCAATGGCACCCCTCAATGTTCACGTAGGCTCTTCTTGAGAGGTTGGTTTCCTTTTTACTCCAATTATGGACTGCATCAAGCCAAGTCTCAAGGCCAATCAAAAAAATAAAAAAAAAACAAGCCTCAAGCCCGTCTCTGCCACAGATTTTACAAACTAATTAATAGGTAACAAAAATTAACTTCCTTATATTTCTCTTTTGTTTCTTTTCTTTCATTTCACTTTTCTCTAAATTATTTTCTCATATGATTTTATTGATAACTGAACAAAACCTAATCTTCAATTCACAATAAACAGAGGTATTCATATCAATTTTAGTTTAGTTAAATCTTGTTTAGTAAATGAGATTTAACTCAGAATTAGTCTCTTTAAATAAAAAAGTTCAACTCATATAAGTTCAGCTGAACTCACATAAGTTTGTGAATTTGTTTAATAACTTGGTTTGACTCGATACATGCTCATTAAACTCGTTTAAAGGCATGTGTAAATACTTTTATAAAATCTAGGAGTTCTATCAATTTGATCCATTAGAAAAAATCAAAAAAAAAACTCAAATATAAGGTCGAGCTCAAGTTGGCTCGTTTATGTTATTACAACAGAACAGCCGAGCTCAAACATAATCATTTTTGAATGAGCCGATCAGCTCGAGGAAGAATAATCAATTTTATTTGAGCTCAAACCGAGCTCAAAACATCATAAAATAGAAGAAAAAATTAAACTCGTGAAAATTTAACTCGATAAAACTCGGCTTCGCTCGTATGCACCCCTTCATGCCTAAAGAAAATTGCTACCGATTAGCTGGATTTGTTTGGTTATAGGAGTTGCACAAAATTAAGTTGCCTTTGTGTGTCAGCTTAATTGGGATATGTCCATTTAACCATTATGTAGTTTTTTCTCCAAGCCATCCATATTGATGTAATTTTGATTGTGCTCCTTTGTACACTATTTTCATCAATATACTTTATTTTTGTTGGAAAGAGAAAAAAATAATTATGAATATAGTACCTTATCAGTCAGCACATCGGGTATGTACTATTTTGAGCAAAATTAGTATATTAATTTTTAATGTTGTATCGTTTAAAATATTGACATATACCGATCGTACAAGATAATACCTGATACGTATTGATTCATAATTAATATATAATTGATTTTTTTTAAAAAAAAAACTTTTTATTTAATTTTTATTTTTATACTCGAATTCAAGCTTAAAATATAACATAAAGAGAGTTCTAATTAAATTCGAAAATATTAATTTATTATAAAAAATTAAATATTAATTTAAATTGCTTTAAAATTAAATATTAATTTAAGAGTTAACTATCTCGTTATAGAATAAAAATAAATAAATTTTAAAATATAATACATATAATATTTATAACGACAAAATCAAAACTTTGCTCGGCATTTTACTAGTACCTATACATATGGTATCAGTAAATAAAAAAAAAAAAAACTGGGTACTCCATTTGATACAGTATTCAAAACATTAGAAAAAAAAATGATAATTGTATTACTACTCTCCCACTAAACTTGTAGGGCATGGAAGAAAGTATGGGTGATGGTGATCCAATGAATCACAAGGAAAGGATATCTCTTTCGCCTTTCTAAAAATGGGATGCCAATACTCACACTCAAGTCGCCTTATTTCGGTGCATCTGCCCAAGTCAGTTTGAAATTATACAGTGCAATTATTGTAGTGGGCCCACAAATTCTCAAATCATTATTGTACTGGTTGATCGCGTTAGTCCACTTGATGCATTTTCTTTTAAAATTTTAATTTTAATTTTAATTTGATTATAATACATTTTATTAATTATGATTAATAACTAATTATAGTATGCATTTAGTTATCTCAACTTTTTACTTTCTATTATTTCAACATTGGTTTTAATTATGAAAAATTAATATACAATTATGTATGTATTTATTTCAACTTTATTTTTTGTTATTTTAATTTTAATTTTTAGCTATATAATATTAGGCTCGTTGACAAAGTACATATGATATTTACCAAAATAATATATGTATGTAACAATCTAACATTTAGTTACATTTCATTTATATTGTTGTTTCAATAGATTATGATCTAGAAAAAAATTAGACATAAGTCTATAAAAATTATACAAACATGTCTCTTTATCGTGAATAAATCCAAATTGAATAACAGACACCACCAAACTAATAACTGATACAATTTCATTTTACTCCACAGGTTTTTGCAATTTCAAATTTCTCTTATTTTTAAGAATAGGTACTAAACTTCTACTCTATTTTTCAAATATTTCTTTAATTATTATTATAAATTATTAATTTCAAATATTTCTCTATTATTATTAAATAACTTTGTTAACAAATGCATTCCCATCTCATTTCAAGCATTTTGATATCTTCAAACAAATACTATTCCCACCTAGGTCTTACCTAATTTCCGTGCAGTTTTAACATTAATTTTCTTTATTGTACAATAGAACTTGTATTCACTAATCTCAGCTGGTCATTTTTCTCTCTTTCGCCAATACACAAACACCCAAAAATACAAACAAACAAATTAACTCATACAATTTGCATAACCGTTCCCAAAATGCAAATTACTTTTATAAATTCTTAAAAGAATAAATATTAAGTTTTTAAAAAAAATTTAAGAGAACGAACATATATAATCTTAACATATTTTGAACTAGTACTACTATACTTGTGAGTATTTCCAAAATTTATGAGAGACGATCGGCCCCCCGAGTCCATCTATGACCATTCCCTAATGTTTGGCATATGCTTCTCCCCAAATAAATAAGTTATGGACAAATAATACCCAGAAAAAATACCAACAAAACTCAATATATCCATAATGGCACAAGCAAAATTTTCTTGATTGAGTAACTCGAACTATCCCAATATAACCATTATGATCCCAAAATTATAAATTAGAAACACACCATTGAAAACACCTAGAACCACAAGGAAAGAAGATCCAATATGTTTGGAACAATTCAGGACACTTGGAAATTTGTCAAAAACAAGCAGCAGAGGTTAGACCCTGAAACTACAGTACATCAGTACCTTTCTTTCTCATATCAATTATCATTGTGCTTTTACTTGAAGCATTTTGCATCCAGCAGGGCCTTGCCTTCGAAAGGCTCGTGGTCTTCAATCATCTGATTTACGCGCTCTTTTTCAGCTTCGTCGGAAATGTCTACCTTCTTCCACTCGTACAACTCCATGTCATAACATTCATCCATCACAAATTGAGGGATCTCTTGACCCCGGAAGAGCCACAATCCCTTCACTGTGTATGGGGCTTCTGAACCAATCACCAGCATCTTCCCAAATGCATATTTACGAGCCAGATCCATTCGCTGCAGGAAACCACCCACCTTGTTCAAAGTCACGAATGAGACGGTATTTTCCTCATTGTACTTATAGTCGCAAAACCAAAGGGAGTATCCCTCCGGATCATACATATCCCAAAATCCTGCAAGCCATGAAAATTTAAGTATGACACCAACCTTGAAGCATGTCAATTACAACTGTGTAAATGATCAACAGAGCTAAAGCATGGCCCTGGCTCATTATTAATATATTAAATCTTGACCACATTTTTAAGATTATATATGCACTGCTATGTAATTATTAATGGGCTTGCGCAAGGGCAGAATTAGGAGAGGACCATGGGGGGCATTGCCCCTCTGCCCAAGAGAAAAAGTGCATTTGTTTTTACATATTTTACATTTTAATTTATTATGTTATGGTAATGACCTCTGTTGAGATAACTTAAGAGGTTTTATTATTCCTTTTCAAACTGGTCTCTGTAAGAGGTCATTGTACCAGCAACAGGGAGGTAAGTGTAAAAAGAAATAAATGAATTAAATAATTAGAATCACTTTTTTTAAGTATAATTTTACATAACCATCTTGATTTTCTTTTACTTACTTGAAACCTTATATGCGCACGCACACACGCACATATATATATATAATCATAGAGTAAACACTGGTTCTCGATATTTTATTGCAGTTCATAATGATGAGATACAAAAATGCCAAATATAATCTCTAAACTCTTTGTATTTGGAACTTCTAAGTTTTAGCGGCTCCACCTACCCAAAATTGTTCAAGCCTAGAGCTTTAATTGGTACTTTTTGAACTCTTCATTATACACTGAACATGAACATTCTACACTGGTACTTTTTTTTTGTTTTAGCCCCATCAAATGTCAAATGCTGGTTCCATCCCTCGCGTGTACGTCCAAGCACCGGGTTTGTACTTTATGCAGACGCTCGTCAGGAGAGAAAGTGAATCAACTACAGTGGTAGAGTACAATAGCAGGACTACAGCGGGATGGCGAAGTTAAGAAAGGACAAAAGTTGACATTCAAGGTCATAAAATAAATTTCAGCATGCAATAGATTCCTATCCAGCTTAGGTTGAAAACTTACCGCAGAAATAAAAAACTTGGACAACATCAAGAAAGATCAGAACAAAATAATAACATATGTTTTCTGAAGTGATCATATGAAGCATTAAATAAAATGGCTCAAGCAACACTAAATGCTAATGTATGATGATGTACAAAACATCGTTACTTGGACATGGATCGTCCCGATAACTTAGGAATTGGAATCGGAATGAGACTGGGAATGGGAACATGATACGCTACATGTTCTACAATGCGGTACAACAGGTGCAGGCTTAGAAACCACATGGGAAAATAGAGTTTGCCCCTGCTGTTAAAGCCATTTTAACTTTGACCTCCCAAGTTTTAAGAAGTGACACTGTTGCCCCTTGAAGTCTCAACCAAAGTGAAACTGTTAATGAAAGTAATGGATGAAGTAAAAGGTCAAATTAACCTTCACTTTTTTAAATCTCCATCCATCTTCACACTACAAACTCTAATATCCATCTTCTTCCTCCCATTTTGGATTCTCTCACTGATTTCACTTTCTAAAGCGTACCATTTCTTACAAGATTTCCCACCCTCACATCCATCATTACTTTCCCTCTTCTCTACTCTGAAACTTCTAAGCCATTTTTGTGTGGGTATTAACCCTAAATAAACGTTTACATCATTGTTAAGAGTGTTTTTCCTATTTATCTTATTCCTCTTGCATCTGCGCCAATAAACTTGTGTAATTGGGATATAGACCTTGGTGTCTGCACCACACAATCTTTTCTCTAAAATTTTGCCCTACCAAAACTTAATCTATCTTCATTTCATTATATTCGACTTTTTCTCCAGAATAAATAGGGCAAAATTGATAGCTAAATTCACCATTTTAGAAAGGAAAAAAAAAAACCATCTTTTGGATTGTTAGAACCAAAACGTAAACCCTATGAAGCACGATACTTCAAAATAGTCCTCGTACGCATATCAGATACGTATTGAATATGAATACGCGCCTGATACGGCAGAATACGTATCCGATACGCCAAATAAGTATCCAATATTTGTTTTAATTTTTTGAATTTCATATACGACTCGGATACGTGGGGATACAAGAGGATACAAAAAGAATACAGCGAGGATACTCGAGGCTCTAATTTTTTTATATTTTTAAATTTTCTTGAGGTATTTTTGCTTTAAATTTGTAATTTATTATATGTTTTACTACGTTAACTCTAATTCGCAATAAATTTGTGATTTATTCTTCTTTGTTAGTTACTTCAACATTCCATCATAATGTTCTTATTACTTGTCATGCATTAAATGCTCGATTACAATAACAAAATAAATTTACTCTTATTTTTGGTTTTATTTTTATAAATAATAAAATATTAAAAATTAAAAAAATATATTTTTTATAAACGTATCCTAACTACATCCGTATCCTACTTTTTAAAATTTTTCCGTATCGCCATATCCGATCATATCCTACCTGTATCCCATATCCGTAACCGTGCTTCCTTGCGTAAACCGTAAGGTTATTGCTATTGTTGCTATTGCTATTGCAAGTAAAAATCGTACAAACTAAAAATGCAAAGCACACGCAACCAAACAATGTTTCACCATTACTCAAGCTTTCGGGGCTCAAGATTGCATTCACAATAATCTCAAGTTCCATAATCAAGCACCCCAACACTGCGCGTTACAATTGCAAATTTAATATCTTATAAATAGATTAAAACGAAAAAAAAAGGATTTAGAGAAGCAAAAATCACTTATCAAGAAAAATGATTTAGAGAAGCCCAAGTATCACACACACATACACACACACACAAAAAGAAGTAAATGAATGGAAGATACCATAATAGTTGCTCAAACAATCATTAGCAAGGCTCAAGCTTTAAGGATCAGGATCACAAATATAATGTCTCGAGCAGCCAGCAGCCCATGTTGGCAAATACCAGTTAAGCTTCTTCAGTTTTTCTCTTTTATGACTATGTTGGTAATATAAACTAATGGTTAGAAGCTAATAATAGAGAGAAACAACGAAGCTAGAGCAGTAGTTTTCCAACAAAGATGGGGAAACAAAAAACATCATATAAAATACGGTGAAATAGAATTGCAAGAAGAATTAAACAAAAATACAGAAACTAGTCGAAGAGAGTTGTTTACTTCTCAATTCAACTAAAGAAATATCCTAAACCCTTGGTAAGGGATTCCAGATCATAGAGAAATACTTTGAATGTTGCAAAGATACAAATTATGTTATATAGACCTCTAGCTTCCAACTAAAGAAATATCCTAAACCCGTGTTGACCTAGCTCAAATTGGGTTTCTGTTCAGCTATAATTGCACCCCCTAGCTTCCAAGTCTGAAGCAGGAGGACAATAATTACTTCTTACTCAGATTCAACCACATATAATGTTGTGCTAAACTTCGTGCATACTGAGAGATCCTAGACTCAGGTAGAACTTGCCTAAACCACTAATGTTAGGAACTTGCCTAAACATATCAAGTTTTTATTAAGAAATTTACTAGAAATTAAATTCAATTTAGGAAAAAAGAAAATTTCTCCTCCAAAGCCTTTCAGAGGAAAGAAATTGTTTTAATATCTAATCTATAATACAACTCAGCATAACATGGTGTGACATTTGTCCTACCTGGCAAATTGTTTCTCTCTCTGAGATCCACATTCTAGCCTCCCTCCCAGAACCTCATCTGCCATCACTCACCCTACACCCACAGTGGCAGCCTTCCTCCTCTATCCTTCCACGGCCACAACCACCAGTGCTATTGTGGCCTCCCTTTGATCAATCTCCCTCTTCCTCTTCAAACATCAACGCTGGAAGTGGATGGAAGCAGCTTTGATCTATTTCCATCCCCCTCTTCAACCACTGACGCATCCACCAACAGGAAAGCCACCATCACAGGTGAGGGCATTATGATTGCAGAAGATAAGGACCCTTTCAACAATTCCGAAGATCCTGTGGAGTTTCCTCACAATTCCCAGAATTCTTCCACATGCAAGAGAGGGATTCATACAAATATGTATACGTTCTATATCTTCGTTGCCATCATAAAACCCCTACTTTTGTGGATTTGCATTGTTTTTGAAACTCCCGTCATTTCAATAACCAAGAATTATGCATCTTGAGAAATGATTTGAGTCAACCTATCAAGATTAGCATACGTACCTCTTCAGATGTGTATTTGGTTTTTGTTGTGACAACATTAATCGAGGGTTATTCCTATTTCGGGGGACTAAAATTAGATACAGACAGCAGGCTAACTTGGACATTTATACATCATGAATCCTTGCTGAGACCCACAACTTTGTTTTTGGATACATTGCTGTGAAGAGCCTAATCTAATAATGACAATTCAATTTTCATTGAACCTGTAATTTATGTCATCTTTATAGCATTGGTGGGTATGCACTTTAAGAAGGTAATATTATTGGATGAGAGGATTTCACTGTTCTTGAGTTCAGTCAATAAAAAATATCAAACTCCTACCATACTTTTAGTTAATCAATCCCTTAGAACAAATATTTGATTTTTTTTTATAGGTGTGGTTTCCATCATTATGTGGTTTTGAAGAACATAAGAGCCATAAGATCAAATCTGGTTATTTGGTTTTTCGGAACTTACTTGATTTTGTTGTATCCATCATCTTTTTTGAAGACCCGATCTCCATTGTTGCTTTTCATCATTTTATTTTTTACTTACTAGCTAGCCATAGCGTTTTGAGTGCACTGGAGGAGAGGCAAGTTTTCTTTAGTTTGGTTTAACAAGCTTAGTATTCTTGAAATAAAGACTGACATTTTTTGTATTTGATCATGCTTATGCAGTCATTTTCTTTTTGATCTTTTTTTATGTATAAATACAACTTCTACTAGATCTATTTTTTCCCGACAAATTGCTATTTTGAAAGCTTCTTGAATCTTAGTCTGATGTGCTTGGCATATATAGTTTGGTTTTTGTTTGAGTCTAATTGTGTTGGGACTTGGGAGTACCGGTAGGCACGGGTTCATAGCAAGTAAGAGTACATTCTTCAATGATTGTTAAAAGTTTTGATTGTCCAAGTGAATAATCCGGGTATGACTCAAGCACATATCCCATACACTTGCACTTGTGATACCCGGGGGACACTAATCCACCAGGTAGAACAAAAGTGTCCACGCAACACTGACTACGGCTAGCATGCCTTGAAGAAAGAAAAACAAATCTATTTTATTGACCATTAAAGAATTCATCTTTCTTAATAAAACTAAATATACAAAATAGGGATTCAACACCGATATGGAAAAAGAATATAGATCCAACAGGTATGCCACTTTTATCAAACTAAACAAGAACATATTTTAGCTGCTGTCACCAAAATCAGTATGAATGTTTAAAAGACGTAAAGAGATGAAGAAGGCTAACAAAGACACAGCATGTGTACCAGATGATATGGGCAGAAGATGATATCTTAGCCATGATATAAAATAATGGCAGCTCATTGAATTGAACCACATGCATATCAAGATAATTTATAAAAGTAGAAAAGCAAGGATACTGGACAATGTTTCCTTACTACTGTGCAAACTAACAAATTGGCCTAGCTCTATATTTTTTCTTCATTTTGATAAGATATCCACAGGTTAAAAATTAACTTAGAAGACTTCAGTCACTAGTACAGTGCAAAACAAGGAATGAGAAAAGGGTATAACCTTTTATAGCAACCTCATGGAAGTTGGTCTTTGTGTTGGAATATAGTCTCTTCCACTCATCCAGTATCATTTTACTCGAAGGAAAAAGATCAAGAGGATTCTTTGGCTTTGGCTTGGGTGCCTCCTCTTCCTCCTCACCAACTACTTCCACTTTAGGCTTTTCTGATTCTTTCTTGACTTCTTTCTTGGCCTCTTTTTTCGGTTCATCTCTGGCCTTAGGTTTTGCAGGTTCCTTTGGCTGTAATGGCTTCTTTGCTGGTTGAACAGGTGGGACAGACTCTGCCTGTTTCACATCACCCAATATCTTGTGGAAATTTGGTTGATTAACCATAGTCCAGAAGTATCTCTCTATGTGTGGGAATTCTGAGGTAAAGCTCTTCATCATAATCCGACTGAATCCAAGAACCAAATTGCATGTCATTATAATATCAGCCAATGTAACAGAATGTCCAACCAAGTAAGTGTTGGAAGCAAGATGGGTGTTCAAAGCACCTAATGCTCTCTTCAATGCAAAAATTGCAGCTTCCTCCACCTTCGTACCGAATCACAGCATAGTGATCACTGTATTAGCATTGGCAAGAATTGTAGAAACTGTACATCAAAATACAAATCCTTATAGAGGAATCAAATATGTTGGACATACCGGAGGAAGATATACTGCAAAACCAATTCGTGGTATGATCCAACGCAGAATATTGACATCAATCTCAAGAGATGCAAAATCAATCCATTGCTCAATGCGGACCTACCAGAGCCAATTTGGTTAGATATTTGTAATAATGGTAGGGAGTCTAGTTTCATATAAAGATCATAGTATACATATATCTGGTATTACAACATTTTTGAAGATTAAAGGTGAAAATAATTACTGGAAACTGCAAAAAAGAACTATAAATAGCAGGATTAAGAGAAAATACACATTAAAGAAAAAAACCAATCACTTACATATTCAAATAGGGAAGATCCAAACAGTGGTTTGGCATCCTTCAAGCAAGTAACTGGAGCAAATAAATAATAATAATTTCTTATAAACTTCCATAAAAAATAGCTGGAAATATATAACAAGTAATCTTACCATAGCGTGCAATGGCATTACTCTCAAATATGGGGCCATCAGGTGTCTCAAGGACAGGAACCTATTCAATAGAATATAATTGATTAGGGAACAAAAGAAATTAACCATCAGAGTAAGCTATGAAACGCTGAATCGGTATCACATACCTTCCCTATAGGATTCATTTTGAGAAACTCTGGAGTTTTATTTGATACACCCATCTCAAAGTCCTTAACCAATTCCACTTCAACACCAGTGTATTCTGCAGCAATGAGTGCCTTAAAAGCATTTTTGTTAGTGCTCCCCGCATGCAAAACCTGCAAAGTAGATCACATGTATGAAGCTAGCCATCTGACTCACCAACCTAAAACCTGCACAGCATTACAAATATAACCACACCCAAAAAAATGTACAAGATTGAACAGGAAGTTTATATTGTCTCAACAAAGCATGAAGCATAGTTGGACTAGGATGACCTGGTCTCTGGGGTCTCTGGTGCCATGCCAAAGTAAAGCAAAAGACTTGGCACTGACAAAGGTTTTATTACACGAAGCAGAATCAGAAAAGAGAGGAAGGGATACAGCCCCAACTGGCATAGTCCTCTATGAAGGAACTTTTTGGTATGGTTGTCTTGAATGACAAAAACATGAGAATCAAAAGTTATTTTGCAATTATTGTCTGCAGAAAACTGAGAAACAGGAGAGATTATGGGAAATAAGTAGGAGAAGAATCTGAGAAAGGGGAAAAGGTTTGATGAGTTGAGGAAAATATGCCTTTACCAGAATTGGAGATAGGAAGGGGCTGACCATTGCCCACTATAACAGCATCAGATCCACCATAGTGTGGAGGAGCAATAATATTATTGATATCATTGATGACATGAGAACTTATGGGAAATTAGTGGAACGTGAAGAAACTGAGAGAGGGAAAACGTTTGATAAGGTATAGATAATATGCCTTTACCAGATCCAGAATTGGAGATACTATGGGACTGACCGTTGCCCCTGTAACAGCATCAGATCCAATATAGTGTGGTGGAGTAGTAATATTACTCAGATCATTGGTTACATGAAAAATGGCCCCAAAAACAAAATACCAAGGGCAGGCAGCAGTAGAACTAGCAAAAAACTAGGGATCAACTAAATCGGGAGAACCAATAGCAGTATGAATAGATTTCTGACACAGTGCTGGATCCATGTTACCAGAAAACAACTACAGCAATTTACGTTTTTGAATGCACATTCCGAAATACAGTACACCCATGCTTCCAAAACAAAAAATTTAATATTCCAAAGCAATCCCCCCAAATCTTTCTTATCTATTTCCTTGACATTTTTCATAGAAGAAAATATTATACATTATCAACAAAAATATAGAAAAAGTAGTGGTATAGCAACAATGACGTGCCACCCCACCCATGAGCACTTGTGTCATCGGTGAATTCAACAAAATGTAAAAAAGATTGATTATAATCCTTCTTAAAATTGTGTTTACATAAGTAATATGAAAAAATAATACTTATCTTACATAATGCTTATAATTTGAAAGCAATACATTCTAATATTATAATTTATAGAAACCTACTCCTAGCGTACCACTCATAGTTTTAAATAGTGGTTACAGTTGTCGTAACGGTAACAGTGGTGGTGACACGGTTTCGAGGCGTAACGGCCATAGCGTAACGGTAGCGGTAATTGGAGTTGTGAATTTATTTTTTTTTTCGCACAACTCACTAAAATTTATTCGGTGCGTGTGTTTTTATTCCAAAATTATATTTACTAGAGTGCAAAGTAGTTTTGGTGAACTTTGTGCACTTTTTAGACATGATTCAACATATGTCTTAATTTTTATAGTAATTTTAAAATGTTTTAAAAAAATAATATGTTATTTAATATACAAGCATAACAAAAAATAATGAAGATCTAAAGATTCTAGGCTTATTTATATAGATTTTGAACAAATATTTTAAAACTTAATTTTTTGATTTTATAAATCATAATAATAAAAATTAACTAAACATTAAATATATAAATTTAACCTAAAAAACCAATATCTAAATATTTTAAACTTACTCTGAGTAGCTATTAAGAAAAATAAAAAAGTAATCAAACATATATACGAATCTAATTTACAACAACCAAACTCTAAATATTATAAATTTAGCTTGCAACTTTGCAAAGACCTTGAACAAGTAATTTTAAAAGTATTTTTTTTATAAAAAGTTTAAAATATAATTATAAACTGATACAATATTAAATATAGAAATCTAACTTATAACAAACAATATCTATAGGTGTTAAACTTATTTTACATAAATCTTGAAAAAATTCACCAAAAAATAGCTTTTTGGCATTTTTGAAAGCCAAAAAATACTAGAAATTATGTAAACTTTGCAAATCAAGTTTCAATCAGCCTCAGGTAATTATGAGATTTTTAATTGCTATGAAAACTTTTTTGATGAAAAGAGTGAAACAAATTGCGCGCAAAAAATAATTTCAATTGATTCACAATTTGAAAAGCCATTATAGTCGCTCTAATGGTTGTAACAGTACCGTAGCAGTACCATAATGGGCCTTTTTGGCCTTTACACCGCCGTAACGGCTTTTACGGCAACTGTTACGGCCATTACACATGAGATTTTTTGTCACACCGCTAAATTGGCCGTAACGGCTAACGGGAGGCACTGAAACCTATATATAATAGCATTACGTAACAATAGCAGCCACTTTTTAAAACTACGGTACCACTATTTAGGGCAAGTGGTATACCATGGTTCTCATTCTCATTCCCGTTCCTCATACGAGAACGGTCAGCATTCTAGGCAACAAAAGTCTAGATTAGTTGAAAGAAGTATTGCCTCAAAATTGTTTACCAATTAGGATTCTATTTGAGATACAACAACCCCAAAAACAAAATTTGAAGGTGGTCTAAGTTGAGAAAGATGATGTGCAACAAGAAGAACTGCAGAAGAATCAATAGATGGAGAGTGAAGTCAAACCTGAAGTCCTTCAGCAAGAAGAAGAGATGAAAGATCATATAAAGAAATTGGCCAAGTCCTAGCTCTTATTGTAGTTTCGAGAGAATTGAATTCAGAAGGCAATCCATTTAATGCACAAAACACAAGATCCAATTCAGTAATAGAAGGTCCACTTACAGCCAATTTCTGTGAAATATCTTTAACCAGATCCAAGTAGATTTCTAGAAGTAGACTTTGTAAGATGAAAAGGCCTATGTTTAAGACCATGAACATGCGAGCGAGAAAGAGTATTGAATTTCAAGCTAACTACCAAACTTAGTTATAAAATTCCATAGAAGTAGACTTCGTGAGATGAAAGGCCTATGCTTAAGACTATGAAGATGCGAGCGAAAAAGAGAATTTCGAGCTAACTACCAGAATTAGTTATAGATGTGGTAGTTAGTGTTAGTTCGAAGTTAAGAACGTCTGCTGGTTAATCACAGCATTCACCATGGTTGAAGACAAAGTTGAAGATGAAAGAAAAACTTATTCGCATCTAAGGCTCTTATATATATACACACAACACAAGATAACACCATGTCAATTAATACTAGAACTAACTCCCTCTTTATTAACTAATTATAAACCACCACTTCTAAGTTCTAACTAACACTAACTACCCAACTATAACTATGTTTGGTAGTTAGCTGAGGAACCTTTGATATCTCCAAGTGGATAAATAAACTTTAGTGGTGCTTAATAATATCTCTGTAATTTCAAATTGGTGTGCACAAAAGGACTAGTGCATCTGACTGCAATGGATGCCCTGTAAATGTCAATAGTTTGTGTTAATTACACGTATAAATCCGTGTCCAACTAAAATGCAGAAACAGGCAAAAGAGTTGATGTCCATTTTACATGTCTGCCCTCCAACGAATCTATCCAAGAATGACCATACACCCAGAAGTGTAAGCTGGTCCGGACACCCTGAGTTATCAAAAAAAACAAAAATCTACAGAACAAAAGGAAGTTTAGTTACTTCTCAAAAGCCCAATTGGGTTCAGCGCAATCCATGTAGATTTGAAATTTTAAGTCTAGGATTTAAGCTACATGATAAAAGGATATGAAGAACCTACCAGAACCATAGCTTTACAGAAATTGTTTGATCCTCAACAAATGGACAAGGAAAATCTGATCATGTATATATATATACACAAACACACACCAAAAAAAAAAAAAATCAAGACCATTAGATCAGTAACCCAAAAGGCAAAAGGTGAACACAAACATTGGCAAACCCAGATTCTTCAAAGAACATAAACAACGGTAGTGTAGCAGATGAAAGCCATACCTTTGTGAATATTAAGGCCCTGCTTTGAGAGAGACAGGAAAAGGCGGGAGGTATGTCTTGTAGAGAGCTTTAGGGTTTCAGCAAGAAATGTCAAATGACACGTTTGATAGTTCCAACCACAAGCATCTGTGTGGTTGACCGTTAAAAAACTAACAATGTTAGGATAACTAGTTTACATTATTAAATTAGTATTTGTTATTATTATAAATATCAATACAATTAGTTCTATATAAATTTTATTTAAATTTAATATATATTACAAAAGAAAAAAATTTGATGTAATATTTATTTTATGTGCTAATTTAAATTTAAATTTAAAAAATAATAAAAAGTAAGACGCAATAAAAAAAATGAAGTATTCTTACTTTTAATTGAAACCTCACCAAAAAAAATATATATATATTTGATCTTCTTTTCTTTCTTAATATTATAAAATTAATTATTAGTGTATTATTTTATATAAATATAATAATATTATTATCATACAAAGGGTAATTCAAATAAATTTATTACTCTCCGACCACACATTTGGATTTGCCAAACATAATACAAATATTAGTTCTATCCTATATAAATAGTTCTAACATTTTAAAAAAATCATTATAAGTATTTTATTTTACAAAAAATTAATAAACAGTTCAATTTAAAGATCGTTTACTGTTTTTTATCCAGCATAAAAAAAATTTAACGAGTAATGTTCATCCGCATAAAAATTTTAACACATAAGATTTTTTTAGAATAAAAATACCCTATAACAAATAAATTTATTTGTATTTTTTCAAAACATATATGAAGATTACAGATAAATTTCTCTGTCTTCTATTGAAATTACTTGTAAAAAATACAGATAAATTTATCTATCTTATTGAAAGCATGTATAAAGAATACATATAAATTTATTTATACTTTTTCAAAACATGTATAAATAATATAGATAAATTTATCTATTTTTTATTAAAAGTACATGTAAAGAATACAGATAAATTTATCTGTCTTATTGAAAGCAAGTATAAAGAACACAGATAAATTTATCTGTTTTCATTATCTGTGTTAATATGCAAGCAGATAAATTTATCTATTATGCATAAATATGTAAACTAATAAATTTATCTATTTGCATACTAGACAAATGAATATCAAACAAATAAATTTATCTGTTAACTATGCAAAACAGATAAATTTATTTGTTTGTAGGGTATTTTTGGAAGAAATTACGTAATTAGACCTTGTTAAATTTTTTGTTGATGAACTTTGCGCGTTAAAATTTATTTTTTTGGACTTTTAACTGAAAATCTCTGTATTTTATTTTATTTTATTTTATTTATTTATTTATTTATTTTGGAGAACGCCCAAAGAACCGTTACAGAGAGCACTTTAAATCTTCTGAATGAACCGAAACCCAATTCATTCTTTAAATATGTCAAAAATCCCAAACACAGTAACACTTAGTTATCCCAAAATCCTTTGAACACCTGTTTAGTTTCGAATTTTTATTAAATTCATCTCTTGGAATTATATTTTGAAAGTTTTGCAACCAATGACAAGTATTTAGAGATATCCAAAGTTTCTAACCAAGTCAAGGATATAATAAGATATAAGTCAAAAGATCCAACATATCAAGATCCAAAACTTAATAATATTCACAATAAGCAACATTGGTATTTAAATTCATCAATCCATAAATACCTAATGATCAAATAAATGATGGCCATGCAAAGTTCTTCATTCCATACTGTTTGGTGCCGCTTGACCAAATAAATGATTTTTAATCTCTTTATATATATACACATACATAAAAATTATGATGATTACTCACTATTTAGGAAAGTCCAGACTAATTCTAGTATTATCAACAGCCAATATTTTTTCTTTTTAATGAGAAAATTTTAGAATGCCACCATAGAAAATTCTAAATATCCATCATTAAAAATTTTGAATATTTCAATAATCCAAATTCTATGAATTTTTTCAATAAAGAAGAGAGGTTCCAAATTTTAGAACCAGTCATGTCCCTGTCACTAAAATTTAATATTATCGCCCTGTTCGTATGGACCAAAAATATATTTTGTGTATTTGGTGTTTGGTACGATGAAAATTAAAAGTTAGCAAAAAAAAATATTTTCATGGTTAACAAAAAATACTTTCTTGATCAACAAATAATTGTGAAAGAAATAAGTTTTGGTTTTTGAAGGAAAAATATTTCGTGGATCTAAGGATACATACAAGTACCACATAACTATTTGTTGTGCAAAAAATTAGAATAATTACAAATAAATTCAAAAAGACATATTTTTCGTGGTTCGATAATTTGTCTACGTTCACGGGTGGCAAAATTCAATATATGGTGAAGAAATTACAAATTACTCAACTGTCATAAATTATCTCTTCCAAACAACTTGCACACAAAATAATATAAGACTACATTCATATTTATATGAGAAAATCAGAGACCTAATATAATCCTACTTGTGTTAGTCGAGTTTAAAACTAATTAAATTTGTACAAATTCACATTCTTAAGAACTCTTCAAAAAGTAAAATTAATGTGGTTAAGATTTAGTAACATGATAAACTAGAAGTCTATCCCAATTCAAATAAAATTTGAGCAAAAATTTTCAACAATCTCCATCTTGACGAGAATTCATATCTCAAACAAATCAACATATCAAAGATGCCGAGGAGTATGGCAGCTCAGTAGTTTTAGCCTTATAGGCTTCTTATTCGGTTAGCGGTTCAAGTCCCCTCAACCCCCCTCATGTTGGAAAATACATGGGTTTTGAACAATTTTGAACATGGTTTTAGCTAACTTTGAAGCTAAATAATTTTGGATTGGTTTAATCTTTTTTAATGATTCCAAATCCTAATATATTCATCTCCATGAGTAGTCTATCATGATTTTTACGGTGTTCAAAATCGATAACAGGTGAATGAGAAATTGACTCCAAAAGTGAGCCTTAGAAGTTGGAAAAATGATGGTAACCATGTCCATCCCACATTGGTTGGGAATGAAAATGGTGGATTTTCAAGCAACTACAAAAGGACTTTGTTATCCCACATTGGTTGGGGATAAAAGTTAATGGTAGCTTATATAACCTAGGTTGGAGATAAAGGATTGGCCATTTGGGACATCCCAACTTTTGTTGGGGGAGGAGTTATGGACAAAGTTCAACTTGGTCCATTGAACCACACGCGCGCCGCCGGCTGGGCTCAGGTCGTGGGCCGTGGGTTGCGGGTCGGTTCAACCCTTATATTTTTGCGAAAAAATCATTTGAATTTTCGGATTTAAATTTTTGCAGGAGAAAATTTAAAATTTCGGTACCTTCAATTCCAAACCGATTCGTTACCAAACCGAACCGGGATGCGACTGTTTCGAATGGTTCGTGTCTGTTGGGCATCTAACAGCCAAGGGCCGAACTGGTTTGGTAATGGTTCGGTTCATCCAAACCGATGCCTCCGTTGCCTATATAAAGGCTTCTTCATACCCAGTTCAAATTACAATTTCCCTCTTCTTCCTCCTCCGTTATGCCCTTCTACTGTTCTTCACTCCTGCATATTTTATGTTCTTCTGTGAGAGAGTTTGAACATAGTCTGAGTTCGTCGAATGATCAGATTGTTGTGCTGTTTCTGATTCTTGAAGATTGTTGTATCCTGGGAAACGTTTTTCGTGAACTCAAAGCACCGTGGGAGGGCAATTTTGTCTTAAGGAGATCATGTCAAACACGAGCCTCAATCACTTGTTTACTGTTTTAGGTTCTTTAAATTCAGTATTTACAAATTCTGATTTTTTGGTTTTGTTTACATATAGATACTGTTTTCTTTTATTTCAAATTTCCTATCACAGTTTAATTTACTGTTTTCTTTATATTTCAGTAGATTTTATTTTGTCACAGTTTACATTAAAACATAATGTTTATAAATCAGATTAGATTGTTACTAATTAATATTTTTCTAACAATCTTAAAACAAAATTTATATATTTATATTTAATCTGTTTAACAATTTTAACAGTTTTAATTAATTAATTAATCTGTTTTTATAATCTGTTTTAATCATCTGTTATTTTATAATTGCAGTATAAAATATGTTCATAAAATAATCTATTCTTGCAGTATCTTTATTTGCAATTTAATAAGTCGTTTACTTTTTAGTATATACAGATTGTATAAGTTCAAAATTTAAACCGCAATTTTATATTAATTGCAGTTGTTAAAAAATAAAGTCTATTTTAATTTCTAAAGCCGTTTTATTTTTGCTATTTCTGTATTAGTATTTTGAAAAATGACTTCTGAAAATAATCAAATTACTACATCTACTGTTACCCATACCCCTGTCCCGGTTATGCCTTCAGTGATACTGGTTGTCACTACGACAGTTTCGGTAAATTACGGAGAAAAGTCAGAGAAGTTCAATTGAACTGATTTTAAAAGATGGCAACAGAAAATATTGTTCTACCTTACAACCCTCAATCTGGCTAGATGCCTACGTGAAGATGCTCCGGCGTTGACTGAAGGTGAAACTGACCGACAAGCGGTTGCTACTGTGGATGCATGGAAACATGCTAACTTCCTATACCAGAATTATATCCTCAATGGACTGGACAACACACTGTACAACGTGTATAGTCCGGTCAAGACGGCAAATGAGCTATGGGAATCCTTGGATCGCAAATATAAGACAGATGATGCTAGTGTGAAGAAATTCGTCGTCGGTAAATTTTTGGACTATAAGATGGTGGATTCAAAGCCTGTTGTTGGACAAGTTCAGGATCTCCAATTTATCCTGCATGATATTCATGCAGAATTAATGTTTCTGAGTGAATCTTTGAAGATTGCTGCTATTATTGAGAAATTACCGCATGGCTGAAAAGATTTGAAGAATTACTTGAAGCATAAGCGCAATGAGATGAAATTGGAGGAACTGATTGTCCAATTGAGGATAGAGAAAGACAACCGCAAGTTTGAAACGAAGACCGAAATGGAGTCCAAGGCAAATGTTGTGGAACAGGCGCCTAAGGTCAACAACAAAAAGAGAAAGCATATTGGTAACAAAGGCGGGGACTCCAAGAGACTCAAATTCAAGGGCAAATGTTACATCTGTGACAAGTCCTGGCATCGAGCAAAGGATTGTCGAAGCAAGCGCAAGAAGAATGCTCAAGCCAACGTAACTAAAGTGGATAACCTTTCTACTAGGGTGGATGAGATCAGTCTTTCTGTCGTTGTGTCTGAAACAAACCTTGTTGGGAATCCCAGAGAATGGTGGGTGGACACTAGAGCTACTCACCACTTTTGTTCAAACCGAATGATGTTCTCAACCTATCAAGCAATAGATGGAGAACAGCTGTACATTGGGAACTCTTCTACCTCCATGGTGGAAGGACAAGGAAGGGCTATTTTGAAGATGACTTCGGGGAAGGAACTCACGCTCAACAATGTGCTGCATGTGCCAGACATTCGCAAGAACTTAGTTTCTGGGTCTCTGTTGAGCAAGAACTGGTTTAGGCTAGTATTTGAGTTTGATAAATTTGTACTCACAAAAGGTGGGATGTTTGTGGGTAAAGGGTATCAGACAGGCGATCTTTTTAAAATGAATGTAATGGTTGTCGTACCAAAATCTTCTATTACTATGAATAACAATAACGCATCTTCTGCTTATATTATTGAGTCTTCTTTATAGCATGGTAGATTAGGACATGCTAATTATAATTCTCTGCGTAGATTAATTAGCAATAATTGCCTGTCTTAATTTGATATTGATCTAAATCACAAATGTGAGATTTGTGTAGAAGCGAAATTAGCTAAGGCTACTTTCCATTCTGTTGAAAGGAATACAGAACCTCTGGATTTAATCCACATTGATATTTGTGATTTTAAATCAATTCAAACAAGAGGTGATAAAAAGTATTTTATTACTTTTATTGACGATAGCACTAGATATTGCCATATCTATTTACTTAGAAGGAAAGATGAAGCCTTGGATATGTTTATTCTATATAAGAATAAAGTTGAAAATCAACTTGGGAAAAAGATCAAAGTTATAAGGAGCGATAGAGGTGGTGAATATTGATCGTCTTTTGGTGAATTCTGTTCACAGTATGGCATAATTCATCAAACCACTGCACCCTATTCTCCACAGCAAAATGGTGTTGCTGAACGGAAGAATAGAACACTAAAGGATATGATGAATGGTATGTTAATTAGTTCTGGACTACCTCAGAACTTGTGGGGGAAAGCTGTTCTTTCAGCTAATTATATTCTTAATAAGATACCCCACAAGAAGACGAATAAGACACCTTATGAGTTGTGAAAAGGTCGAACGTATACCTACAAATTTTTAAGAGTGAGGGGGTGTTTGGCAAAGGTAGCAGTACCTACACCAAAGAGGTCAAAGTTGGGACCTAAAACCATTAACTGTGTATTCATCGGTTATGCTAATAATAGTAGTGCTTATCGATTTTTGATTCACAAATTCAAAATTTCAGATATGCACGCTAACACTATTATTGACTCAAGGAATGCAGTATTTTTTGAACATGTATTTCCTTGAAAATCTGGACAAGAGACAAGTTCTATAAGCAGAACTTATGACACTGCGCAAAGTAGTGATCATGATGAAGACCAGCAAGAAGAGGATGCAGAACGTAGACGTAGCAAACGAGCTAGAATATCCAAATCTTTTGGTCCAGATTTTTTAATCTATTTGTTAGAAAATGAGCCTCGAACTTATAAGGAGGCGTTGTCAGTACTGAAGCCCCTTTATGGAAAGAGACTGTAAACAGCGAGATTGAATTCATCCTTCATAATCACACATGGGAATTGGTGGATCTTCCACCCGGTTGTAAACCGCTTGGATATAAATGGATATTCAAGAGAAATATGAAGACGGATTGATCAATTGACAAGTATAAAGCAAGACTTGTGGTCAAATGATACAGACAAAAGGAAGGTCTTGATTACTTTGACATATATTCACCAGTCACAAGAATAACGTCTATACGCGTGCTAATTTCCATAGTTGCGCTATTTAATCTTGATATACATCAAATGGATGTGAAGACGGCATGCTTGAATGGTGAATTGAATGAAGAGATTTACATGGAACCACCGGAAGGATTTGTTGTTCCTGGACAAGAAAACAAAGTCTGTAAACTCGTCAAATCCCTTTATGATTTAAAACAAGCGCCAAAATAATGGCATAAAAAATTTGATAACACTATGATGTCAAATGGATTTAAGACAAACGAATGTGATAAGTGTGTCTATATTAAAACCACAGACAAAGGATATGTCATCGTCTGTCTTTATGTTGATGATATGCTGATCATAGGTAGTGACGATTAAATGATCAAATCTACTAAGAAAATGTTGAACAAACAGTTTAACATGAAAGATTTGGGAGTGACAGATGTTATTTTAGGAATAACAATTTCTAAAACATCTGAAGAATATGCTTTGTCTCAATCACATTACATTGAGAAAATACTTGGTAAATTCTCCAAGGAAGATGACCGTCCTGCAAGGACGCCAGTAGATGTAAATCTACATCTATCAAAAAA
The DNA here is from genome assembly GCA_034768845.1 of Heliamphora exappendiculata. Classification (NCBI taxonomy): domain Eukaryota; kingdom Viridiplantae; phylum Streptophyta; class Magnoliopsida; order Ericales; family Sarraceniaceae; genus Heliamphora; species Heliamphora exappendiculata. Next base: position 94,710 of record JAOTRH010096797.1, read on the forward strand.
TACGGAAAAAAACATATCTCAATTGGAATATTCTAGGATAATTGAGAGTCTAATGTACTTAATAAATTGCACACAACCAGATGTAGCGTATGCAGTGAATAAATTAAGTAGATACACAAATAACCCAGGAGTATACCACTGGAAGGCAATAGTTCGGGTTCTTAGATATCTAAGATACACCTGTAACTACGGATTGTGTTATACCAGATATCTAGCTGTTTTGGAAGGCTATTGTGATGCCAACTGCATATCTGAAACAAAAGACTCAAAATCTACAAGTGGATATGTGTTCACTCTCGGAGGTGCAGCTATGTCTTAAAAATCTTCCAAACAGACGTGCATCGCTAGGTCAACAATGGAAGCTGAGTTCATAGCTTTAGATAAAGCTGGAGGAGAAACAGAATGGCTACGCCATTTCTTAGAAGATATTCCAGTGTGGCCTAAACCTGTGCCAGCAATTTGCATTCATTGTGATAGTCAATCTGCAATTGGAATGGCATAGAGCAATTTTTACAATGGTCAGTCACGACATAAACATCGGAGACACAATACTATTAAACAACTGCTCTCAAGTGGAATTATATCCATTAAGTACATAAGGTCAAAAGATAACATCACGGATCCATTAACCAAAGGTTTGACCAGAGAGCAAGTGAATTACTCATCGAGGGGAATGGGACTAAAGCCTATTACTAAAGGGACACCTTAATGGCAACCCAACCTAGTTGACTGAAGATCCCAAGATCTAGGTTCAATAGGACAACCGAATTCTGTGTGACTCTAGGGGAATTACTATGGAGTTTAACTCCTACCCATTTCTATGATGAAATAGTGATGTCTGCAGCGTGTTTAAGAATAAGTTATGCTTTTAATTATTCTTATACCTTGGATATTCAAGTGGGGTATGGCAGTATACTCATATTAAGAATCACCTAGATGAGTGTGAACTGGGTCGGTTCTATGAAAATTTTTGAGGTAAAATTCTCTAGAGCACTCATGAATGACTAAGCATGTTCATGGCCAAAATGAACACAACCGTGAGAACCAAGCAGTGTTACAAAGATTCTGTGTAAACTCTATTGTCTTGGCTTACACAAACAGCTGAACAGTTCAACACATCATGTTCACTGATTAACCAGTGAGTCCGATAGTTTTTCACAAGGGAATGTTTAAAACCAAAAGCTATCTATCCTATGCATAATTTTTCTTTTATCGAACTCTCTCTGTGTCAGCATCTTGTTGCATTACGTTTTTCATCAAATTCCATTCATGTGGGGGATTGTTGAAAAATATATGATTTTATCTAACTTTGAAGCTAAATAATTTTGGATTGGTTTAATCTTTTTTGATGATTCTAAATCCTAATATATTCATCTCCATGAATAGTTTCTCATGATTTTTACGGTGTTCAAAATCGATAACGGGTGAATGAGAAATTGACTCCAAAAGTGAGCCTTAGAAGTTGGAAAAATGATGGTAACCATGTCCCACCCCACATTGGTTGGGAATGAAAATGGTGAATTTTCAAGCAACTATAAAAGAACTTTGTTATCCCACATTGGTTTGGGATAAAAGCTAATGGTGGCTTATATAGCCTAGGTTGGAGATAAAGGATTGGCCCTTCGGGTCATCCCAACTTTTGTTGGGAGAGGAGTTATGGACAAAGTTCAACTTGGTCCATTGAACCACACGCGCGCCGCCAGCCGGGCTCAGGTCGTGGGTTGCGGGTCGGTTCAACCCTTATCTTTTTGCGAAAAATTCATTTGAATTTTTGAATTTAAATTTTTGCATGAGAAAATTTAAAATTTCGTTACCTTCAATTCCGAACCAGTTCATTACCAAACCGAACCGGGACGCGACTGTTTCGAATGGTTCGTGTTTGTTGGGCGTCTAACCGCCGAGGGCCGAACTGGTTTGGTAATGGTTCGGTTCATCCGAACGATGCCTCCGTTGCCTATATAAAGGCTGTTTCATACCCGATTCAAATTACGATTTTCCTCTTCTTCCTCCTCCGTTTTGCCCTTCTACTGTTCTTCACTCCTGCATATTTTATGTTCTTCTGTGAGAGAGTTTGAACACAGTCTGAGTTCGTCGAAGAATCAGATTACTGTGCTGCTTCTGATTCTTGAAGATTGTTGTATCCTGAGAGACGTTTTCCGTGAACTCAAAGCACCGTAGGTGGGCAATTTCGTCTTAAGGAGATCGTGTCAAACACGAGCCTCAATCACTCGTTTACTATTTCAGGTTTTTTAAATTCAGTATTTACAAATTTTGATTTCCTAGTTTTGTTTACAGATAGATACTGTTTTCTTTTGTTTCAGATTTCCTATCACAGTTTAATTTACTATTTTCTTTATATTTCAGTAGATTTTATTTTGTCACAGTTTACATTAAAATAGATTGTTTATAAATCAGATTAGATTGTTACTAATTAATATTTTTCTAACACCTCCCCCCTCCCCTTCCCTCCCCTCCTTGCTGCCATTGTACTCCCCATTAAAAAAACATATCAAAGATGCCAACAAATGCAGTAAAAGTGCTCAAATTTTTTAATCAAACAAATCTACAGGTAAAATTTAAATTCAAATGCCCTTTGTGGTGCCAAATTCACTGAGGATGACCAAAACTTTAAATCAGACATTTTGGCATATTGATGCTGTCTCTAAATGCGCCTTAAGGCGTTAAATGCATTTAGAGTTGTCAAAATCCAAAATTAAACAAAATACGAACCGATTTAGGAATCACGTCTAGACCAAATGTGAGCCAGGTGGAGCGTCTACTCAAATTATCAAATTTTGTCAAGTTCAAACCGTATTGAAACTTGACCCAAATAACACATCTTACCACTCAAACTGTCAGCATATCCTTCACTAACAAATGCAACTGAATAACCGACATAAAATTTATTTATTGACAAATTTTATTTGAGATCAAACTCCACCTGAATATCAAACTCCACATGATGATTAAAATAGATTTCTCTAGACGAACAAAACAGACTGCACATGCCACAAAACCTTCAAATCTTTGACTTCTTCAGAATATTCAAATACACAATCCTTCAAAAATAAATTATAAATCAATTATACAAATAACCAACCCAAGCCCAACAAACAAAACTCTTAACATATTCGACTATCAAAATTCTCAAATTTCACTACAATCAGTGTTTGGTGCTTGAAAACGACTAAAACAATTATTTTTACGCTCTAATAAAGTAAAACGAAAAATAAAATATGAAATGTGCAAATCTGAAGTCACGTTTAAATCCAAAATGGTCAAGAACAATAGAACCACTCTAACCCATCAAAATCCCACCAAAAATATTAAACCTACCAAAAATAAATTTTGACTGATCAAACCCGATCTTGTTGAACTAGTATGGAAAGAGGCGCAGGGAGCACGCAAGCAAGTCTTTTTTTTTCCTTCAATGAATCAATAGCAAATTAGAACAATGAACTGAGGCCACGTTTGGCACATTCAAAATACGAGCACAGACTTGAACGAGCTTTGAGGATGCGCTCAAACTCCGCTTTTGACATATAATATATCGTTAGAATATATTAAAAAGTGATTTTTAATCACTTTAAATTCTCAGTAGAGAGAAAAAGACCAGCTTTAACCAAAGTTCTGATACCACTTGTTGTGCAAAAAAGTCCAAAATAATCACAAATAAATTTAAAAAGACAGATTTTATGTGGTTCGGTAATTTACCTACGTCAATGGGTGGCAAAATTCAATATAAGGTGAAGAGATTACAAATCACTCGACTCTCATAAATTCTCTCTTCCAAACAACTTGCATACAAGATAATCTAATACTACATTCATATTTATAGGAGAGAATCAGAGACCTAATCTAATCGTACTTGTGCTAGTTGAGTTCTAAACTAATCAAATTTATGCAAATTCACATTTTTCAGAACTCTTCAAAAAGTTAAATTGATATGGATAAGATTTAGTAACATGATAGACTAGAAGTCTATTCTAACTCAAACAAGATTTGAGCCAAAAGTTCCAACACTATTATTCCACAATACCATCGCTGCCTCAATCATCACGGTCACTCCCATTACGACCGCTGTCACCATCATTCTTGCACTGCCATCACCACCACAACCACCCACCATCATTGTCGCCATCCCTCACCAACTCTATCACCACCACCCACGGCCCTCACAAACCCTACCACTTTTATCACCCCACCATCCATATCACTGTCGCCACTACCCCAACCACCACATTACCACCACCATTCCATAACCCCAACTACCATCGTCGCCATCACCTCTACCCTACCACCATTGCCACTACTACCGTCGCTATTGCCACCACTGTTACCCTAACCATCCACCACCAACTTTACCACCACCACCCTTGCCACCGACTACTACCCCCTTGGCTCTCTCAACCACTATCACCACTACTACCAACACCACCCCATTACCACAGTCACTACTATCACAACTATCACCACCCCACCCCCACCACTACCATTATTTTCATTCCTAACACCACTACTACTTCCCCATCACTACCACTAGCATTTGTCGGCTCCTCCAAGCCCCACCACCATCACCCCACCCTTATTTGACATCATCACCATCAACAACTATTATTTTTAGAATTGTAACCAAGCACAAAAGAAAAAAATCGACAAAATAAAAAAGATTTTTTAAAAAATATATAAAAGGAGCGAACAAGTTTCAAAATAATAGATGCAGGGAGTTACATAAGTTAGAATAACATTACTAACAGAAATTCACAAGTCTACTTGACTTAGAAATACTCTCTTTATAATAACAAATATAATAAAAGCGAAAATTCATAGGTGCTATTTGGTAACATTTATGTTTTCTGTTTTTTGTTTTTCTATTTTTATTTTTAAATTTTTCGTAAATTATAAATAAAAACATGTTTGGTAATTATTTTTATTTTCAAAAAACTGTAAACAGTTTTCAAAATTTACAAAATTTTAAAAAACAGAAAAAATGTGTTTTTACTTGTGTTGTAAATAAGTTTTGATTTAATTCTTCCGTAAACTCCAACTACTACTTTTCAAATATTTATGTTACCAAATATGTTTTTATTTTTATTTTTTTATAAAAATAAATAAAAACATATTTTTTGTTTTTTGTAAACAAAAAACAAAACATTGTAAACTTTACCAAACTGGCCCTTAATAATTTTTATTAATCATAAACTAAGTATTTCTAAGGTTTATTATAATGTATTTATAAAGGCCAAACCATAATCAAACAAAGAAACTATTAATTAGTGTAGCACAATCTTGCCAAATTCGAAATTAACAAAAAAAAAATATCAGAATGGCAAATTTGACTTAAGGCCAAATTTGACTACTAGAAACATATATAAACGTGCCAAAACAAATGTCGCCAAAAACAATTCTAGAAAAATTTATTACTAAATAAATTTTTTCTAAAATGACAAAATCACGGTAAGATAGTAATAAGTCTGTCCGTTAGATCATTTCCAGTCGAACATGGGTCTTTTGAGGCTAATTATCCATGTTCGCTCCTAAGGCTCTATTTTAGTAATTTTAATGATAACACTATTTTTCTATTTTAATAATCCCTCATTAAAATATTCCTTTCTTTTTTATTATCAAAATTTTCTTAGAAAGGATTTAAAGATTCAAATGAATGTAAAATCATCTTTTGTTTAAAATAAATATTGCAAGTGTTCAAAGCTCAAACAAAACTTTCTTTTGGACCAAACCAAAAGTGTCGACACAAACACAAAATGGGTTTTCACATTTTTTCAGTGTTTATACTTTCTCAGTTGGTTTGGCCAAAGTGTCAACACTTTTTTCCATTTGTGTCGACATATTTTAATAATTCGTTTGAGTTGTTTGAGGAAGAAGTTGGCCGTGTTGTCACATTTTTTTCGAAGTATCGACTCCTTTTGACAGAAACATCACGAGCTAGACCAAGAAGGCAACTGTGTCGACAACTTCCCAATTTGTGTCGACACAATTTGGAAGAACCAATGGAACACTTCAACTGTGCCAACACCTTGTGGAAGAATTTAAAATTTTGTGAGAGATGGATTTTTCAATGTTATAATCTTGGCATCTATGAATATTTAATGCTTCTACCCACTTTAATGAATACTATTTATCCAAAGGTTTATATAAGAGTTGAATGCTTTAATTTCATGACAAAAATAAATATATTTAGAGCAATCAATCTAGAGCATTCAATTGTTTGTCATAAATCCTATATTCTCATTCCTTGTACCTCTTTGCCAGAATTGTAGAAAATGAGTGATTGTGATTTAAAATCTTTTAGATCTTAATTTCTTATTGTGTGGCCCTTACATTGCTTGAGAGTATGAGAACCATATTTGTATGAAGTCTTCCTTTGGGTATTATAATCATAAGATGTCTAATGTGCTTGTAAAATATTCGGTTGTAAAGACATTTTGAAGGATAGTAAAAAATCTTAAAAAGAATCTTAGGAAGTGGAGGTAGGTTTGGATTGAAACGAAACGACTATAAATCTCGTGTTTGCACCATCTTCGTCTCTCTCTTATTTACATTTTTTTTTTTGTTATACCTTAACTGATTGTGGCATTTATTTTATTTTTACTGTTTCTTTACTACAACTTTTCATCTAAATATCTTAGATTAATTTAGTTTGTAAATTTGGTAAAATAAAATTTATTTTTAAAAACCTAATTCACCCATTTTGAGTAGCATGCCAACTTCGGGTCGTGTCTCTATTCTCACCTTTAGTTTTTTCACTATCTTAAGCTATCATTAAAGAGAAGCCCGTGAGCTCTACTTCATCATCCCCGACTTGGAAAGAATTTACTCTCGAATTTGTGTTCTCATCAGAAGAGCTATCACCTCATAACGGGATCAAGTGCTCCACAATAAATACATTTGAGGTTTGAATCGAACTTGGTAGATTCAATCGGTAAAGATTTGGATTAATCTTCTCGATAATCTCCACATGGCCAATTTTGCGAGTATCTAGTACGTTATACTCCCTTATTGAGAATCTATCATTTGGTGATGATAGCATGCACAAACTCACCCACTTTGAGTTCGACAAAACAATATTTTTTGTCAGCTCGCTCCTTGTATCTGGAAACGCTCTCCTCTAACTTCAACTGTGTGGTTTTATGAACTATTCACAATTGATCAATAAAATCCTCTGGTTTGACATAAACTCACTTCAAATCGAGAACAGGTTCATAATCGAGCAGGGATTGCAGGTTAATTTCATACATAATTTGATATGGCCAAATACCAGTGTTATGATTGACGAAATGGTTGAAGGCAAATTCTGCTTGGCATAATTTTAAATCCCACATCATGACGTGGTCTTAAACTAAGCTCCTCAGTAGTTAACCCAATGATCGATTAACCACTTTAGTTTGATCGTCTATTTGTAAATGATAAGCACTACTAAAGTCCAACTTTGTATTAGTAATCGTCTATGGACAATGCCAAAAGTAGCCAAAAAGATGTGTATCCTCGTTAGAGACAATAGAGCTAGACAATACACTAAATAAAAAAACACATAACCATAATATCACATAATTAATACTTCAAAACTATCAAATAATTATTCATCTCTCTCATGAATCATTCCATGGTGTCTTAAAACCCTTAATTCGAGAGAGAGGCGAGTGTTGGTCATGAAGTTTGGGTGCATTGACTATCAGCGCAAGTCACTTGTGGAGATTAGGAGGCTTGCCATGCAACTTGTAAACTTTTTGAAAGTATAGTTGGGCCACCTTTCACTGCAATTGTCGTCTTTTTACACGTTATAAAATGCGCCATCTTGAAAATTTGATCAACCACAACATATATGGAATCATGGTCTCGTTGGATGTGAAGGAGACCCAACACGAAATCCAAGCTGAAGATTAGACCATGGCTGAGTAGGAATCAACAGAGGGATCTAAATATCTGCATTAATAGCAACTTCTTTGGATACTTAGCAAATGTGACAACCTTCCACGAATTTAAAATTTCTTTCCCCATAAAAGGCCAATAGTAAGATGTTGCTATCAACTCGTAGGACTTGTACCTCCCCACATGGCTTTTATTATGAAACTCATTTATGATTTGCAACCTTAAGTTGGAATTTGGAATACAAAATTGGTTTCCTTTGAACATGAAGTCCTTTTGAATGTGATAACGAGATATTCTGCCATATGACAAGCTTTCTAATACATTAGAAAAGAATGGATAACTCACTAATAATTTACAGAAGCTATCGAAACAAGTACTTTTTCTACGAATAAGTGTAAGAAAAGAAGCTCAATGGCTAACGGCATTAACCACTCGATCCAAGGCCTCAAAGTTGTGCTTGATAATGAATGAGAACTGTTAGATATAAATGGGCATGCCGGTCAGACAATTTGTCTTGGCTATTAAGATGCCTTAAAGCCTCATGATCTGAGTATAAAACGAAATTTTTGTGACTCAAGTAGTGATACCAATGCTTGAGGGATTGTACTATTGCTAGGAATTCCATATAATAAGTGATATATCTTAGCTTAGCATTGTTCAATTTCTCACTGAAGTAGGCTATCAATTTGGAATTTTGGCTAAGAAAAATTGGTTCCAATCCCTACTTTTGATACATTGATGCATCGCAATGCAACTCAAAAGGTTGCGAGAAATCTAACAAAATCAGCACTACTGCAGAGATTAGCTTCTACTTGGTCTCTTGAAAGGCCATAATTGCTTCTTCTATTCCTGTAAACTTTTATCCCTTCATGCAATATGTGATAGAAGTCATGGTGGTACTGAAGTGGGGATGAATCAATGATAGAAAGTTGTCAATCCATGAAAACTATGTATATTAAATAGGCTTTTCGATTGTGGCTACTATTTGACTACCTCGATTTTGGATTCGTCTGCAATAATCCCATTCTTGGAAATAACGTACTCTAGGGATAAAATACAATTTTTCATGAAAACACACTTTTTGGTGGTTCCGAAGAGTTGTTCACACCTCAACACAACTAGGACATCTTGATAAGCTACACATGTAAATCTAGGGTGACACTATATATTTAAATATCACCCAAATAGATGACTACAAATTTATCTATTAATGGCCGCAACACTTGATTCATCATATGCATAAAGGTGCTTGGCGCATTTGATAACTATAACAAGCTATTCATAAAGACCCTCTTGAGTCTTGAAAGCCGTCTTCCACTCATTGTTGGGTCTAGATCGAATCTTGTGGTGCTCACTTTTTAAATCCAACTTGGTGAAGATCATAGCACCTGCAAATCAATTAAGTAAATCGTCGGAGTGAAAAATGGTACTTGACAATAGCCTTGTTCATTGCCCTACTATCAACACACATCATTGGTATATGTGTTATTTTTCTTTGAGATGAGCAATGCGATGACAGCACAATGATTGATACTTTCCCTAACAAATTCCTTAGATAATAATTCTTTAACTTGCCTTCTTAGCTCCTCATGTTCCTTCAGACTCATTCGGTAATCAAGTTGATTAGGCATATTTATGCTTGACACTTAAAACAATTTGGTGGTGTACTTCCCACAGTGTAAACAATCCAATGGAAAACTCTTTAGGAAATACATATGTAAATTCTTTCAACAATGGTTGGAGAAGTACTGGCATCATTGCTTCCTAGTTATCTATAGGATTTCCTTTGGCTACTAGCACAAAAAATGGCTTGGTGTCGGTAATTTTTTTTTTGAATTGTGCATGTCTCAAACCCCTGCTGATGGATTAGATACAACCTTTTTAGTTGGCAATAACACAATCTTGGTATTATCAAATAGTAAGCTATAAGTGTTACTATGACCATCATGTTTAATGTTTCGATCATATTACTACGATACACTCAATAAAACATGACATGCATCCATGACAATTATGTCACACTACACTTGGTCTTTATATTTAGGGCTAACAGAAAAAAAATCAAGAACCTTTTAGTAACCTTTATCTCGTTTCCTTTCTTAAGCCATCTTAATTTATAGGGTTTAGGATGTTGTTCCATCTTCAACCCTTACCTTTGGACTACCTCATTTGATACCACATTCTCATAACTTTATTAATAGATCATGGAACGACACACATTCCCATTAATAGTACAGGTTGACAAAAAAATATTATTGTGCAATCATGAGTCTCTATTAGTTTCTCGAGATGTTAAACATACTCTTCAAATAACCAAGAGGGGTTTTTAATCACTAGTATCCTCATCTTCTTGATACTTTAAGAAAAGACTAGAATCATACTCTGGGGTCTACTCAATTTGATCACCAATTGATTCACATGTCTCTAATAACAAAGCCTTGTCAGGATTATTACCTTTTTGGTAGTTTTGTAACACAATGTCTAGGTTCCTTGCACTTAAAGCAACACGTACCATCAACAACCAAAGTTATAGGGTTGTAACATTGCTATTTTTACTACTGGTGGGGTATCTGTAGTTCTATTTGGTGGGTTGGAGTTTGTCGCAACACAGTTAAAATTGGTCCAATTTCAATGATAGCTCTACAACAGAACTGCTTCTTTAATTATAAGGCTTTTTTGATGGGCCTCCAAGAGTGAATATAGATCAAATAGGTTGAAAGTGTCTTGAAAGTGATGATGCAACCCCTAATATAGCGTGACACCAACTGCTCCTTGATTTCAAAAGCTTGTTTCTAGCAAAAATTTGATAAAACTCAATAGTATAATCATTTACAAAGTGTGTTTCTTGACTCAAGTTCTATGACCAATGATACATCAATCAAAAGTATTTATGGAGAAAAAAAAGCAGCACACGTGTTTCTTTAGCTTCTCTTATGAAATAATTTTATGTTTACCCCATTTGGTCCTATTCAACTTGACTTCCTACCATCAAGTAACTGCCCTACTTCAGAATTTAATAGCTACCAAGAGAATTCGTTTGTCATCGGGAACCTCCTTGAACTCCAGAACTTCTTTGAAAGTACCAATATATTCGGAAAACTCTTTTAGCATTAGACACCCAACACTGAGAATCATAATTATTAACCATGAATCCCATGCCCCTTTTCCTCGACTATTGGTTAGCAAAATCGCTAGTCACGCAATCGTCATTCAAAACCTCGTCTTTTACAATGAAATGTCGATTAAGTTGAAAGTTGCGAGATAGAACAATTGTGGTTAAGGTAGCCATATGCTCCATTAGGGAAGTGATGGACTCCTCTATGGGTGTCATTAATTTGTTCCTCTACTTAAGTTTCTTGTGTAACGTTATCTCGCTCATTCACCACAACAACATTGACAAATCTTTCCCATCGTCCCCTGTTTGCAACTTCATCTTGTGGCATAATTAGGACATAGACATGGATTTAGCTCTAATGGCAACTAGAGAAATATTAACACTAAATCTGCAATCCTACTTAAATTAGAAATACTATCTCTGAAAAAAAAAATACAATAAAAGAGAATTTTTTTAATAATTCTTATTAAACATTAACTAAGTAGCCTAAGGCATATTACGATATATTTATAAAGGCTAAATTCTAATAGAACAAGAAAATCATCAATTAGGATAGTACAATCTTGTCAAATATGAAATTAAAAAAAAATATCAAAAATAATAAATCTGATTTAAGACCAAATTTTGCTACTTGTTACTACTACAATAATGGTTAAATATCACACTTATAAAATAAAAATATTTTACTCTTTAAAAATGTGATTAAAAAATTTGAAGTAATCATTTAATCTCATTTTAATAGATAAAATGTGATTGTATATATATTATCACACTTACTAATCAGATGAGATATTTAATATTTTTTTAATCTCAATTTTTTCATAAATGTGATTAAAAATTTTGTAAAGAATTCATTAATTTTAAACGTCCCAATACTAAAGTATTCAGATTCTCACTTCATCTCCCAAGAAACCCCACCATCGCTGCGCCGCTCGTCTTCCACCGTCGCCGCGTCGTTTGTCTTTTACCGTCGTTACGCCATTCGTCTTTTACCGTCATTGCGCCATTGCGCCATTCGTCTTTTACCGTCTTTTCGCCATTCGTCTTCACGCCACTCGTCCAGGTTGTTCCTCTCTCTCTCTCTCTCTCTCTCTCTCTCTCTCTCTCTCTCTATACATATATGTCTGTGTATTAATTTATGTAAATGTTATCTGAAAACGTAAGGGTCCTCTAAGTGTTTGCTAAAATGTCTGACTCAAAAAGTTTGCAGATTCTTTTCACATGTAGAGGCTATGGCCAGGTTTACAAACCGTCGGAGGTCATGTATGTGCAGAACCTCATATATTTTGTATAAAGGTGATATGTTTTCCTTTATGCCCTTTTATTCCTAAGTTATGACTTTGTTTTGGAAGAATGATCTGTGTTCACACTCTTGAACATTAGAGATCCAGAGTTCTGTTTGCAAGATAAACAAGGGGATTATTTGGGACAAGCCAGGTTTTTCTTACTTATCAAAAATAAAAGAAAATAAAAAAGAAGCCTAGTTTGTCTCCAGATTTTACAGATCTGCTCGTTGTATGGATATGTGCATTTAGCTGCTTATAATGTCTCTAGTGGTCTTGATTGTGTTTGCTCAATGTTTACATGATATTTACATATTTTTTATTCCGTTTTTTAGTTAGTTTGGGAAAAAAAATTACACTGAATTTGCACCATTTAGACCTAAGTCCAGCCACACAATTAGAACTTCAACAATGTCACTCGTTTGATTTGGTGAAACATCACCACATGTTAAAAATGTCTAAAAAACCTATAATCCTTCAATTCCTATACATGGACTTCCTTTTGTGACATACTATTTGAGTTCAAGGACTGTTGAGCAATTGGCTAGTCAAATTCTCAATGTTCATGACAAATATTTTGAAGCCAACTCTTCAGTTTTTTGGAGTCATTTGACGCGATTACCTAAAGTTTTGAAGAATGGCAGTAAATAATAGGCAGACCGTTGCCTTGCTATATAGCTAAAAATTTAGTTGATTGCTTATAAGTGAATAAGGGTAAGTGCCGCATTTTACACTATGTAACACTTTTCTCCCTTTCACCTTCATTTGGGAATTCTTCAACCAACCAAAGAACTTTAGCATCTCCAATTATGTTTATTCCCTGTTGACAGAGAGTATCAGCCAGAACCAACATTCACCCTCTTCTATACTAACAAATTTAAACGATCTTTTACAAAAAATAATACAGACACGCTACAGTAAAGAGGATGGGGTTCCTAATATCCATAAGGAATAGAAGAAAGGAACATTTGACCTTGTTGAAAGAGGCAAGTTGAACCAACATATGCAACTGCAAGCCCAACCCGTGAAAAAGGTTACAAAAGCATCTTCCAAAATTCAACATAGAACTATTTTACATACATGTGGGATTTGAACATGTTATACTCTCAAAGACATAAAATAAAGATATGCATGATTTCTTTTCTTGGTAAACATGTTTTACATTCCTAGTTTTTTGCTTCCAATAAGAAATTTAAAACATGAAACAAAAATCAAAATGATAATTGCCATAGCACTAGCTCTTACTCTCTCAAATAATGTTGAGTTCTTAGCTTAATTACATAACTTCTAATTGCACGCTTCAGCTCCTTTTGATCAGATAACATGGATCTATGTGGCATCAGTAAAATTCATTTAGTTAGAAAACTCAATTTTCCAAGAGAATGAATTTGGCAGTATTTCAGATCAATCTCACTGCGATGCTCTGAAAGGCAGTATGGTTAAGGATCAAATAAAACACTGAAACAATCCCACTACAAGGTAATAAAGGAAAACAAGAGTGGTAAGTAGAAGCCGTAGTGGTAAGACAGAAATTGTTTTAGTTGACAGTTGTAATCAAATGAGTGACAGTGGTAATGCAGGTAAAAATTCCATCACAATTTCTTCGTTTGGTGTAAGAAATTTTTCTATTGATTTTTAACACTTGCAGGTGTTATGTTACAAACCCTAGGCTGCCTTTTATGTAGCCAATCAATTTGGGAGTTTAAGTTGTTTGGCTGCTTCAAATGGTTTCCTCTGCCTTAGCTAGTAATGCACGGATTGATGAGTATTAAATCACTAGATTACAAAATCGAAAAGTTGTCCTTTAGTAAATACATTAAGGGAAGAAGCCATGTACGATTCAAAATCATAATTTATCTATGTTTTTGAGCCTATCAGTCTTGCTTATTTTTCTTTTGCCATTATAATACAAGTTCTGTTAGAAGTCTCTGAAATACATGGAAAATCCAGAGTTATTCTTTTGAATTTCCTATCTCTTAACTCGTGGGAAAGGTGCTGTAGCATCATTATAGTTTAGATTTTTATCTAATGTTCATATGTTATTTATAATTAGTAGGCAATTCACTTGGATCCATTATAATTTGATATTCAGCTGCTCTGTTTATATTTATTTGCTTTTATAATGCAGTAAGTTTTACCTGCATTATGGATGAAATGGGTTATCACTTGGTTTTCCCTTCCCCTCCGCTTCCCATCACAAAATAGTAGCAGGTTTTTCCCCTTTCTCTTAACTTGGCTTTACCAATTATGGCCTTTTTGTTTATACGTAATGCCAGAATTTGAGGATGCCCTTCTTCCTATATCAATTAATGGAGAGACCATTATTGTAGGAGATGCAATGGGCTATCAATTGTCTTAGAGAAACTAGTATTGTTTGAAAATAATATATACATATCTATTAGCTTAACTACTTTTTTACGAATTTCTTAAAATTGAGTTTGGATTATGTGTTAACTATGAGATGTTTCTAACTTAGGGAGTTTCAAAAAATCTTGGTGTCATTAGAAATGAGATATATAAGGGTTCGTTTGGTTGCGTTTTCTAAAATTGTTATTTGAAAATTGTTTTGTAAAAATAAAATTTAAAAACAGGTTTCTAAATTTTTGAAAAGAAAAATTGCTTTTGGTACATTATTTTTAGAAAACTTATTCGTAACCCTAAGTTGCCCAAATCTAGCAACCGGAAGAGGAAGGCATGCTGTCAGCAATGCCACCGACGACCAAGGCACGCCGCCGGCGATTGTGTTTGCAAAAACAGAGGACGATGGCTGCCTGTTTCACACGCAGATGCTTTCTAGGGTTTCATGAACGACGACTGAGAGGTCGCGACGCTTGACGACGACTGAGACGTGCAGATGGCGGCGACTGAGGCGGCGGCGCTGTAACGTGCCTCGACGACGATCGAGACACGCAGACTACAACGGCAATGACGATTGAGAGGTTGCGATGCTCCCTAGGGTTTCGACGACGGCGACTAAGAGGTCGCGATGCTCTCTACTGTGGCTCGACGGCAGCGATGCGAGCTTGACGATACCGAGAGATTGACGACGACGCTGAGAGATCAACTACGCCGCCGAGAGACCCACCGACAACGATGAACGATTGTGTTGCTTCGTGACGACGATGATGAGTACATCGATGCTATTTGTATTGATTTTGTAAGCAAAAAATCAAACGAAAAAAAATGAAAACATGTTTTTCATGTTTTCAAAAAAGACCCAATTTTTGACTCAGTTTTTTCTCTTTTTTTGAATTTTTTTTCGAAAATTGCTACCAAACGAAGTGTTGGGAATTGGGAATTTTGTATTCATAATTCTCCAAAAACTGTTTCAGGAAATGCAAACCAAATGGGACCTAAATTTCTTATATTAATTGGTTTGCTATGAATTTCTTAAAATTAAGTTTAGATTATGTGTTAATTATTGGAAATATTTAAATTTAGGCAACTTTGACAAGACTCAATACCAATAATTTGAAGATGCTTACGCTTTACGCATAAGTTGTCATTGGATGATTTGTTACTTATATGAGTTTTGTATGTCACAATTTAGAAATCTAACCAAAGGTTGCTGGTAAAAGAACTAATTTTGTTTTCATTCTAAACCTAATGGATATTGATTTGATAGTTTACTATCTTTTACATTTAATAGCCTTCTTTTATTTTCTATAGCTTATTGTTTTTTGTTTTTGCTAATGTCGTCGTGTGAATTGGACTGATCTGCAGGTTTCAGAGTGTGGTTAGCATAGTTCTTCTCAATACTAGTTCAAGTGATGGATTTGCTAGAATTGTTGCTTTTTCTTTAACAAGAATTTTTTTAGTTTGTATTGTGACAAATTTCAAATTATTAGGTTTTTTTTTTTAATTTGGTACAATTTTGAAATAACTATCAAGTGTCATATGAATATATTTGGTTAGAAATTTAATAAATTCTTTCACTTTAGTTATGGTAATTTGTTTTGTTGTCTTGTGTTTGGAATTTGGAGTTCATTATATTAGAAATGTTCTTTTGTAGTTGGTTTTTATGTTTTACGCATATGTTTTGTGGATATGATAGAGCCAAATATGTAAAAATTTGGATTTGAAGGTAGAATTGGTAAATTAAAATGAGTTAACATGGCTATTATAGCTGAAAAAGACTTTAAATATATAACATCATATGCGCGCTCGTACACAGGCGCGCATGGTGCAGTGGGCGCGCTCGTACACAGGCGCGCATGGTGCAGTGGGCGCGCGCGAGGTGCATTTGGTGCGTTGGTTGAGGCGTTAGGGTATATCACAATTTTAATCTGTAATGGTTATAAAATGATTGATCTTGGTTTTTATGCGAATTGTTAATTAAATAAGATCACGTTTCTGGTTATTTTTAATTACACTTTTTATATTTTGACACGCGTAAAAAATGTTGTTGATGATGCAAAAAACGAGATGTTAAAGTCTTAATAATCATACTAATTTTATTTTTAATCACGTTTTTTATTATTTTTAATTATGCTTTTTATTATTTTTAATCACATTTTTTTATAACGCACAAACAGTGTGGTTGATAATGCGAAATTGATTTAACAATCACACTATTTTTCATTTTTAATCATATTTGTTGTTATTTTTAATCACGCTTTTCGTTATTTTTTATCACATTTTTTAACTTTTATCACGCACAGAAAGTATGGTCAATAATGCAAAATTGTGATGTTAAAGTTTTAACAATCATGCTAATTTTATTTTTAATCACTGGCGAAAAATATGATGGAAAGTCTAACTTTATAACACATCTACCTACACTACGCTTGGAAAAGCGTGATTATAACTTTATAATCACCCTTTTAAAACGTGATGTTTTAACTATTTTTTAGTAAACGTGTCAAAATAAGCGGAATCAAAATTTTATTTAAATAAAATTATTATTAAAATAAAAGTTCATTAAAACGAAAAATTTGCAGATTTCGAGGACTAAACGGTGGAATTATGTGAGACTTATCTCATTTTAATAATAGGTTTTAAAAATAATAAATAATAAAAATAAAAATAAAATAATAATAATAAAGTAAATAAATAATCTTGTTAGTAGAAATATATATTGGGTTAAATGTTAATTTATTAGATCAAAGTGTATTTTTTACTTTAGCGTAATTATTAAAAATTAAAGAATTTTAGTGTAAATTATACATATATGGTGTTAGGTGTGATTTTATGTGAAGGTGTGCATGTGATAGGTATGTGGTGGAGTGTTTAGATGAAGTGTGTGAGCGTGTGCTGTGTTAGGAGAAGTGCACAGGTGTGCGTGTGTATATATAGTTGTGGTATTATGTAGAGAGAGGAGGAATAATAATATTTTTTTATGGGCAACAGGATAATAATATTAATGAAAAAGATGAATAGCATTTAAAGGGTAAAAGAACCCTTGAGAAAATACATCAAACATCCTAGACATTACAAGAGACAACACAAGATTGGCCAGAAACCAATCAACAGATAATACAAAAGAAAGAAAAAAAGAAGAAGCCTCACCCAGCACAGCTTGGGTTTACAAGAAGCACAAAACCAGCACCCTATAGCATTTACCTAAACAGCAGAAAATAGACAAAACCGAAGGTAGCTTCTCACAGCAGCACCCCTACTCCACAAAAGACATTAGTGTACTCAAATATGCCTTGTCCACACAAAAACACATCCAAAGCATCAGGATCCTCATCCTTATCAGAGTCACTTGAGCTTTAAGCTTTTGACTCCAATATTATTTAAGAAGTCATTAACAGAAAAAGATGGATCCAAGCATGCTTTAGACCACAATGCCGCCTTCACCTTTTCGTCCTCAAGTGCAGACTCCCATTCCATATCTTTTTCAAGGAACACTTTCCTAAGGGTGGTTTAGAGTAGCTTAAGGGTTCTCAGTATATTCCACAGTTCCAGTCTCTCAGAAGCATCACAAAGGGGCATAAATGTTGCCTAAAACACAGGTGAATGATCCCAAAATGGTACCAAGAATAATTACAAAGATTTTGTGGACATTTTTCAGATGCAACTTGAAAAAGCCCTGCTCCCATATGCAAATTAGGCCTCCTGATCTTCCATCTGCCTCAGAACTTACCCAATCACAATCATCACTTCCTCAAATTGATCTCTCACTACTACAATAGTGGTTAAAGATCACACTTATAAAATTAAAAAGATCTTACTTTTTAAAAAATGTGATTAAAAACCATTTGAATCTGCCTGCTTCTGATTAATATCCTTACCATCCTCCTCTTTTCCATTTTTCCCAAGTCCCTCACATTCCATGACAGTAGCTTCATGTTTGAGATCCCCACCCTTTATTTTGCCTCTCATCAGCTTTTTCCATAGCTATTAGTGTAGACAAGATCTGATCATCTCCCCCTTCAAAGTTGAGGCCCATGAGTTTGCCAGTTTCTAGGATTAATTCTGCCTCTCTTCGGATGATGTTATTTCAGTTAATGAAGTTTTGTGTAGAAAGAGATGATTGAACAAGGGAGGCTTGGGATTGCAGGATTGCAGGCCTATCTTTATCTCTTCTTCTGTTTCTTTCTTCCTTCACCTTTCTTTTAGGCTGAGCAGACCTAGCTCCATTAGGAGTTTCTTCTTTGATTTTCTGCCCCCTTGAAAAACTGCATTGCATTAGCTAGGATAGGGGATGCTGCAAGCATATTACCATTTTCATGCAACTCGTCATCAGCGCTCATTCTAATAGTGGGAGAGCTATCACTATTGACCTCAGGCTCTAAGGGTTTACTAATACCCTTTGAAGGAGAAAAGCCTGCTAGCTCCACAGGTTGACTTCCCATAAAAGGGAGCCAGCACTTTTTGTCTCTCCATCAAGTATTCTGCCACAACCCTTCAGTCTTGTTTCCTCATTTGTGTCACATTTTAAGTTCTTGGTTTCTGAGTCAAAAGTGGACTCCTCCACTTGACTTATCAGATTCAAATCTACAATCCCCTTCATGGCAAGGTCGCTAATGGAGGCTTTGTTCTAAGATAAGTTGTGGACCAACACCTGATCTTTCTCACCTTCTTCATCAGTTTGGTGTGCACGTGCCTTATCTGAGAGAGAGCGCATGCCAGAACTAGAACCATCGACATTTCTCCCAACTTCATCCTCCTTCCCTGAGGAATCTCCCCAAATGAACAAGGATTGAAAGCACTGCTCAGTGCATCTAACAGAATAAATGAATCTTCCCACTTTTAGCTGGCTTGTCTGATTAATGATCACCCCGACATCAGTGGAGATCAACACTTTACCAACCTCAAGATCCTGCTTTCTGCTTGTTTTCTCACCTATACTAATCACCTCTCCCCATAGTCCTCCTATTCTTTTAAAGGTACCGTAATTCCATGCATGAAGAGGAACTCTTTCGACATAGACCCAAATCCTTTTAACCTGGTTATACTCTCTGTAGCTCCACTCATGGACCACCTCAAACCAAGTTGATAGCCAGTCCTTTGCACCAGAGAGGAATGATTTTTTGGACTCCAAGTCAAGAAAAAGGAGCAGAACCTTCAATCCCCATAAGGGCTTAATGGTGATATCAAATACTCCATCTAATCTCATGGCCTCTTGTAACCCTGCAATGATCATGTGATCTTTAACAATACCAGCTACACATTTACTTAACAAGACTTCATCAATTTCGTCGGCCTCAACCATTCTTTTCATTGTCGTCGTCACCTCTTTAATTTTGAATCCATGCCTCTGATTGCTAACTTTAAAGTAATCCTTTTCTCCGTTAGGCTGATTGGAAGGTGGTTTCCCTTGCTCTTGCCCACATTTAAAATTCCTCCATGCTGATTTCACCACTAGTTGACTACCTAAGAACCAAACTCGGTCACTCATTTTTTTAGCTCTGTTTGCATCTCTGTGATCCCAGAAGCGCACAAAGTCATATCTAGTGTTTGTTTTTTGCCTTCTCTTATTTGGGATAAAAGAATCAGCTACTGGACCATATTTCTGGAAGATGTTAGCAAGCCCAACTTTATGAGCTTGATTTGGAAGATTATCCACGAAAATGGTGTTAGCTTCCTTTGGGCCTCGACGAACTGTAGCACCACCGTCTCTTCCTTTTGGTTCAGCCCCCAACTTAGAAGCTTCACCTTCATTGTAGCTATCAGCTACTTCTTTACCTTTCCCAAATAGCCTATCCACACCAGAGCTTCTTCCACAGTCTCTTCTTCCAGCCATGTTTTACCGAGGCTTTGAATTATCAAGAAAAAAAAAATAACAGAAGGAATAATAATTATGATTAAAAGAATAAAGGGAAGCAGAAAGTTGCGGAAGTTGTGGGGTTAGCGAGGAAAAGAAAAAAAAGAAAAAGGAAACTGGGGAAGAAACAGGTTTCGCAATCTGTAAGTATTTTCTTTTTGGTATTATTTATATTGATTTAAAGTTCTCAGATTAGGGATATCATAACTAGACCTATATATATGTATTATATATGATAGTGTTGATTATTACTACTGTTGAAGCTCTTAGATTTTAATTACTCAATAAATTTAATTTAATATTTGGTTGATTTTTCTTTTGCTGAGTTTATTTTAGTATTAAGAATAAAATATATAGTAGCAAGAATTCTTGGAGAACTTGAAACAAGTGAATTTATATAATTATATGGCTACAGTAGTTTTGTTCTGATATGTTATGATCAAGTTTATGGAATTAAATTATATATTATTTGTAAATTATTTAATCAGATGAGTTTTAAATTTTGGTCTTAATTATCATAAGTTGTGGAAAGATAATCATATTTATAAAATCTAAAAGTGGAAGTTTATTCATTTGTTTTATTTGTATATAAAAAATGAATATTATATTGTTTTATTTGTAGAATATGGATAAATAATGTCATGACGGTTGAATGAGTGTAAGTTATACAAATAAATTAAATGTTATTTTAATTATTTTATGCATACTCATGCATTTTAATTACATCTAAGTATTAGGTTTAATTTATACACGAGCGATACATTATAATTTTATTTTGTCATATTGTTCATATTTTAGGATTAGGAAGGGATATTCTAGCATCTAAGTTCGGATCACACAATTAAAAATATGGATTGGTGCAATTTTTGATTTGTTTTTGAAGATGAGTGTGCTATTTCATAAAAATTAAAATAGTATTTTTGTACTATATTGAATAAATATTAGAATATAACGGTTATTTTAGTTAAAGTATATGCTTTTCTAAAATTTTATTTCAAAATAGAACAAGATATATGAAAATAATTGAGAAAAATAATTTTGGTAGTTCAAAGATATGTCATTGTAGTTTGGATACCTAGAAAATTAGCTAGTGCAGTAATGTTTTGTTGTGCATCATTTTTTCTTTACTGTATACAAGGGGAGTATATAAATTATTTGTCTGAATATCCACAGACAGAGTATATAAATTGTATGTTGCTATACACAACATGATAGATAAATATATTATCTTATCGTGAGGTCAGAACGGTACTGTTAATAATTCCTGATTGTAAAGTTAAATAACTCTTTGGCATACTTAATGGTTTTTTTTTTACTTGTTTTGAAATGTGATATTTAAAAATATTATTCTTGTTAACTGAATAAAATTACAAGTAGTGAGATTTGTAGAATAATTTGTCTTTATTATGAAATTATGTGAAAAATTCATGCTAAATTAAAACCGCTCTTAATCCATAATTATTTCTAAAATGTTTTACTTATTTCTACTTTTATAAATAGTAACACTTACAAAAAATTTCAGGTTACTAGAGTAGATGTCTGATTTGCTATAGAGCATCTTAGGTCGCTACATAAGCTGTGTTGAAGTAGTTAGAATCAAGACCTTTTATATATATATATATATATATATATATATATATTTTATTCGTAAATTCTGCAAATATGTACAAGTTACTTTAGAATATATCTCGACTTGTGAAGTTTCCTAACTCAATCAAATAATATTTTGTTATTTTGCAATGTTAATTTGGAATTTTTTTTTATAATTGTATTCTGATAATACTTTTCCGGTTGGGGTGTTACAAATTCGGCCGAAACCAACTTAGATGATGGCAGCGATGTGACTTGTTCGTTTGGGTAGCTTCCAATCAAACGTGGTCCTTGTGAAGTTAATTTCTAATGTCGAGTTGCACATTTATTATCAAATTTTAACTTTCTAGTGATTATAACTTTTTATAAAAAAGAATTCTGTGAACTCTGTATAAATAAATTTTTTTTTTGAACAACAAAAACCGAATATATTGCTCAACAATAAAGAATGACGTAAAAAGATTTTTCTCTCTATGCCTATAAATTGGTAAGGAATCAACATTAGGATAGAGAAGAACAAAATCCAACCGTTTGAACACACATAAAAAACTAAAACACCAACACTTACTATGTTGTCCTCTTTATCTGTAGCCTTCGCAAGACCCATAGGTAGCATGTTCCATTAGCTTAGATGCATGCCAAGCAGCCTTATGGAAACAGCCACAAAATTCATAAACCAGACAACTTCCAGTGAAAAATCAAAGCATAACACCCATTCAGGTCAATTGCTGCTGCATCAAGCCAAGGCAAGCCAATTGCATCGAACTCCCAAGGCCATTGCTGCTTCATAAAGCCAGGCCATTGCTGTCCATTTTGGGACAAAAAAACAACGCATAAATTAGCATAAATATAACTTGACCGATAAAAGGGTATACCAATTTAATCACGTAACATAACCATTTAAAATCATTTAATTTAACCAAAAAAATTTTCTCATATATATATATGTATAAAATATATAACCAGTCCCACATTAGCTGTGAATGAAAAATTTTAGATTAATATAACAAAAACTCTAACCAATAGAAAAATAACTTGAGTTAATTAGTGTGGGATTTTATTTTTTCTATTTCTTTAGGGATAAATCCTATTAACAAGTTGACTATTCTATTAGATTTTAATTTTAAATTATTTATTTATATAAACTGTTTTACCCTTTTTTTTAATTATAATGAGATACAGTGAATAAAGAAGAGAGAAAATATTAAAAAAGGAGAAAAAAGAAGATACGTAGATAAAGAGAGGGATTGTTAAAGAGAGAATAGAAGAGAGAACCTGGGGGAGAAAAAAGAGAGAATAAAAAATAGAAAAAAAATATTTAGTTTGCCTCTTTAAAAATTTTAAATTACCTAACTTTTGTTATATTTAATTATTTATTTTTAATAATATTTATATATATTTAAAATCTTCTCATCAATATCTATAAAATAAGATATATATATATATATATATAATAAAATAAAAAAATAAAAAATAAAAAATTCACAATTTTATAAAAAATGAGAACTTTCTTATTTTCATAAATTAGAAATAAGAAGATTTTATATTTTTTAAACTATAAAATCTTACAAAAATGAGAACTTTTTAATTTTTACACAATTGTATTAGGATTCTATTTTTTGAAGTGTGATCTGTCTTATCTTTTTAATACTGGCTTGTCTAAAAAAATGTGTAGATTTAAAAGCTGTCATTTAAAAAATTAAAAATTCCTCACTAAAAATGGAAATTATCTTTTTTTTTTTTTAAATTTAAAAGGAAAAACTTATAAATTTTTCATTAAATATAATGAGAAGCTTTTTTAATTTTGTGACTAATAATGTCTAAAAATTAGATAAAATTACTATATAATAAAAACTAATTTAGTTTATTTACTTTTCTATTGTGATTTGTTTCATTATTTATTTACTAGTTTAAAATATAAAATTTCTCGTTCCCCATTTATTCAAATGAGAATATTATTATTTTATTGTGAAAGCGAGATTTTTTTTTATTTTAATTTTTTGTATATATTTAATATGGATCATAATTTATAGGTCGTTACGAGAAAGTTCTAAAAATAAAAATATTATTAAATAAAAATGTATATACTAAAAGTTATTCAATTAATTTAAAAACTTAAAAAATGCAAATTAATTGCATAAAAGTGATTTTTCTCTCTTCTTTAATTCTCTCTCTTTTTTTGATCTCTCTATTTCTCTCTATTTCTCTCGCTTCTCTATGTATTTTAAAAGTTTTATATCGGAACTTATTATAATATAATTTTTAAAATAAAACTTAACTCTAAACAAATTTAAAAAACTCTATTATCATTAAGGGTATTTTAAAAGTTTTATATCGAAATAGAACTTATTAGAATATAAATTTTAAAATAATACTTGACTCTAAACAAATTTTAAAAAAATAGGACCTCTCGGTGAATAAAATTAGAATGCGCGTTTCCAAGATGGTGAATACCCTCTCACTCTCAGCTGTTCTTGTTCGTTTTAATATATTGATGCAACTTGTGTTGTGTTGCAAATGTTCAGTCATATGATGTTCTACCTTTTTTCATGAATGGCACCCAACTGTCTCTAAATTAAAAAAGTGGTTTCATTTCAACACTACTATCAGACAAGCCACACAATTTAAACAATAAATATATCGAAAGCTACCCCTTCCACCCACCTTTGTGTAATTAACTTTATTAGTCCTTTGAGTTTTATACATTTTTCATATAAGATTTGGAATCTAAAGCTTTATATACCACTAAACACAAAACCAGGTATCCACGTGGCTACTCTCCAATACTCTCCCATTCAGGTGCAGCCTCCCATCGTCAGCTTTCAGGTGCTAGCAGATCTCTTTTAGGGTTTCTATTGAATGAAGCTGATTTGACAAGATTCTAAAATTATTGCCTTTATATATATTTACAATGGAAGTGGAGGTGGAGGAGCATAAAACTGTCTCCAAACTTTCTGATATTTGTTTAATGCCCCCAAGAAACTAAAAAGCATGTTATTGATGCAGGGAAAATTTTAAGGCTTTGTTGTGATGGATTTGTTCTTTCAGTAATTAAAGTCCAAAAAATATGTAAAAATCACCTTTTTAGATATTTTTTTTTCTATTTGAATAGCTAGTTTTGCGTTTATTTGCAGCGAATTAATTATTAATCTCTTATATGAGATTTGTTTTGGAACTTACCTTACCTTACCTTACCTTATATGAGAGATTAATAATTCTAAATTTTGGAGAAATAACTTATTGCATACCTCCTATAGTATTATTTATCTTAATCACAATATATGTAGGGATTATTTATAGTTTTCGATTCTAAATCAACAAATATAAATTTTACTAATTTAAAACTATATATTTATAATTATACATTTCTAATTTATATATTTAAAGTATAATCATATTTTCTAAGTTATAATTTACAAGTTGATAATATCAACTACTAAACCAGCCACATTCAAAAGTAAGGTACTGTTATCAAAACCTGAAAGCTGTAAGGTAAAGTACAGAGGCCATTAGGATGAGCTGCATGAGCAGGAAGAAGTGGTGGGAAAAGGCAAACCCCAACATGGGCAGCTCATTGGCTGGATGAACTGTACAGGATGGATGGGGTGCACATGGAACAAAGCTATTGCATGCTGAGTAAGCTATATATATATATATATATATATATTAATAATGTTAAAATGACTAAATTAATTATTTTTATTAAATTAGTATTTTAAATAATGTGACACAATCACAAATATTGAATTTAAATAGATTTTACTTGGAATCCATTTTATTAATATTTATGATTGTACTACAATCTTTGAAATACTAATTTATAAAATAAATTAGTCATCAT
>JAOTRH010096798.1:1478-39859 GCA_034768845.1 Heliamphora exappendiculata
CAACTAACTCATCGGCGGCGGCTGACCATTCGGTCATGATCACAATACATTCTATGCCGGCCAAATTACATGGAACTTTACGCCTTTCTCCTTTACCATTGAACGATTCAAATCCTGTAGGGATAGAACAGCAAAGGGTTGGCGTAAGGTCATCTGGAAGGAACATTGAAAGAAGACAGAGTCAGGTCTCAAATAACTCGACTAGTTCTTCTTCCACTCAATCTGATCGAGGTCCACGTTTACATGGTGTCCATAAAAGAGGAATTGCTTTAGGTATATGCGGTCCTGCGGTTGCATTGGCAGCTGCGGGATCACCTTGGATGGCGGCGGGAATGAATAAGCATTGTATGATAGGTGATGAGCTGGGCAATTTAGGAAGAACAACTATCAAAGCTCCTTTACCATTCGATAATGATCAACAAAATAACATTGATGAGAATGGCAATTATTTGTACGTATGTTTTTATTAATGTTTATTCATGTTTTGATATTTTTGCATTTGAAAACTCCGTTGTCTGTCTGGAATAATTAGAGAAGTTACTGCATTTCTTTAATATCTACTAGCGTCCATGACATATGTTATATGTGTGCAATATATAATTTAAGGTTAATTAATTATTAGTTCATTTTATATCTGTATTTTCGATTGTTCAAATGATACTTTTTAACGTGACTAATATGCCCTAATATAATAGAATACCCAACTTCTTTTCCAAAAATCCTAACTATCATCTCTCTCTCTCACCCCTAGCACCGTCGCCTTTCAGCCTCTCCGCCCCTCTTCATCGTCGTTGGCATCATCCGCTCCCACTGCTGGCATATGTCGTCGCTCCTCCTCCTCCCAACTACCATCGCCTCTCAGCCCCTCCACCCCTCACCGTCATCACTGGCATTAGCCACTCTTGCTGCTGGCATCTGCCATTGCTCTTCCTTTTCCTCCGGATCTGGACCACCAACTTGTTGTTTGCTGTCACTGCTCGTCCTTTCTATTTAAACCGTAGATTTGGGCCACTGACTTGTTCTCTGCCACCATGGATCTAGACCACCGACTTGTTCTTCGTCGTCGATGCTCCTCCTCCTCCTCCAAATCTAGACCACAAACTCCAGATCTGTACTCAATTGCTATTGTTCTTTCACAATTTTGACACATTAACAATTTGATATATTGACTCAACTGAAAAATTTCTTAGTATGAGATTTTGCTTCAAACTGAGAAATTTCGCAGTACAAAAAATTTAATTGAGAAATTTCTTAATACCGTTTTGTCTTCTTATTCTTCATCTAGTTCTAAGAAATTTAATTGAGAAATTTCTAAATTCAAGAAAATTTCTTAGTTTAAGAAATTTCTCTAGGTCTACGCGGGAGAAGGAAGAGATCACCGAGAAAGGAAGAGGTCAGTGCCAGATAATGAGAAAATTGGAGGTGAAGAATACGGAGAAGATCGCTAGAAAAGGAAGAGGTCCGCACTAGAGAATGAGGAGAACGCTAGAGAAGAGGGAGGATATCAACACTAGCGAAAGAGTGGACAACGTCAGTTTTAGAGAATTAGTGGCCAGCATCGACATCGGAGAAGGAGTTGACAGTATCGGCGCCCGCACCAGAGAAGGAGGGGACCGACAGTAGAGGCATATTAGGTATAAAAAAATAAAATAGGACTTGTTTTTTTAAAAAAATATAGGATAGGATTAATCCTTATATAACTCTTAGATATAGGACTCCTATTTAAAAATCATTCATAATTTATTATAAAATTATTAAAAATGCAATATTTAAAAGTAAGATTTGAAAGAGAGAAAAAATTTCAAGAATAAATTAAAGTTGCTATCGATTCTCTCTGTGTTTTTTTTGTTTGTACTTTAATGCCTTTATAACTATTGG
Organism: Heliamphora exappendiculata; assembly: GCA_034768845.1. NCBI lineage: Eukaryota > Viridiplantae > Streptophyta > Magnoliopsida > Ericales > Sarraceniaceae > Heliamphora > Heliamphora exappendiculata. Next base: position 3,357 of record JAOTRH010096798.1, read on the forward strand.
GAGAGTAGTTAAGTTATAACAATAAAGAACAACAATGGAAATATAATTTTAGAGGATAATTTTGAAACGATAAAAGCATGAGTCGACTTTAATTTGGTGTTCACGCCAAATTAATGTGTTTGTCTTTATATAATAGTAAAATTAATGTGTTGGTCTTTATATAATAGTATGCCATTATAGTTAGTAGATGAGCAGTAATAGCAACAGAAGATAACAATGGAAATACAAGAAATTTTAAATGAAAATTTTAAATTTTCTAAACTGTTAGTTTTAATTTGGTATTCATACCAAAGTAATCTATTGTCATTATTTAATAGTATAGATTCATTTGATTTTTTTGTCATTTTCAATTCTCAAATGGTTCTCCAAAAATTATCTCCACACAAATAACCAACCTATTCTATTCTCAAGGATGGAAATTTGTTTGGACAGATCGTTTTGGTCAGCTCCGAAAAGGCAATGTTTTGGAAACCAAACGAAAATGGAGAAAAAAATAACATATATAAAAATAAAATTGAAAATATAAAATAAGTATATTTTCTTTATGTGTTTCGAAGGCTAGAAAATAACAAATAAAAAATATTCATTTTAGAATACTAAAACTAACTAAAAAAATGTTAAAATAATGGCAAAAATCTTTATTTATTCGCTTGGTAATTCGTCTTAAGGTGGGGTTTTTGCTTTAAGTAACTTTTAGCTAAATAGATGAAAAAAATCGTTTAGTGTAATTATAAGGTAGCTTAAAGCTTAATTACTTATTTAAATTTAAGTAAAATAACGAGCAATAAATCATTACTTAAAACTGCTTAAACTGGCTTAAAGAGAATAAAAATTACTAGGATTTTTTTTCTAATTTTTACATTAATTTTTATTCAATACGGATGTATATAATATAAGTTGTGGCATTTTTTGAAAACGATATAAAGGTATTTTAATTAAAAAATAAAAATATTAAAAAATAAATTAGTAACAAGGCAATAAGTCACTATTACTAAACAAGTGCCCGTGACTTTTTTGTGGCTTTAAGGTAAAAGACAATAAGTTGACTTAGCCAAAATTTGGAATGTCTAAAAAAATTTAATTTTTAATAAACTTTGCTTTTTTTTTAAAAAAAAAAGAATGTTTGGGATAATTTGTTTAAAATAAGTTTTTTTTTTGTCTTTTGTTGAAATGCTTAATATATTCTTACTTTTTACTTTTGAGTTATCGTGTTTGGATAATGGCGGAAATTTTATTTTTAAAAGTAGAGTTAACTATTTAACTGAGGATATTATATTTATTTTTTGAAAAAAATTAATGTGCACAGGTTGTGTATATGTAATGTTATGAGTTTCTCTTATAAAATTTGAGTTTTTGTTGACTCTTTGACTTCTTAAGACTTATTTGGGATTTGTAATTTTAACCAAAAACAAATATAATACTAGGGTATTTTTTTTTTTAAATGGTGAAACACCCACCATTTTACCCACAGAACCTCTCTCTTTCCCGTTCAATTCTCTGCAACTGTCTTATCTCTCCATAACTCCATCTCTCACTCTATCTCTATATACCTATACGTACAACATATATATATATATATATATATATATATACACGCGGAGGTCTTAGAGGCTTTGTTTCACGATACTGAAGAAGAAAAAACGATCACTACGATGAGGGCTACGATCTCCATTGAATAATTTTTTGTTTTGGCACATTTGGATTTTCCTATTCTTAGTGAGTTGGATTTTAGGATTCTTATAAAATTATTTTCCTAAATAAATGCCCTAGTGTTGATAACATTTTATTTTTAACTTCAAAATAGAGAGATTACTTGATAAAAATGTGATGTGCAATTTTAATTTAAAGTTTATGTTGAAATGAATAAATTAGGATTTTATCATGATGGTAGAAAAATTACATGTTAATGGTGAAATAAAAGATTTCATCTTATTGTAATGAGAAAACTGAATTCATATTGAATGGTTTTGATATTTAATGTGATATGAAATATTGTGGAAGAAATAAAAAGGCTACTTTGGGAAAAATTATTTTATGTTGAGAGTATTGCGGGATTTGAATCGACGGGTTTAAATGCCTAGTGTATGTAGGTACAAGTGCATAAATATTTGAATTTGATTTGTCATGAAAAACAAATAGAATACTCGATATCTATCTATAAAAGATTGTAAATTTGTGCAAAGATTGAGATTGTCTTATTCCTCAGTTTAATAACCAATAAAGACATATTTTTAGATTCGTGATTGTTTGGTCCCTCGGTTAATACTTGATAAAAACAATATTTAAATCTTGAGACTTGTGCTTTACAAAATTTTGAGATTTGTACTTTACAAAGTCTCACTATGATAACTCGATATGTGTATGTGTATGCGTATTTGTTTTGAAAATAAGAATTTAAAAGTTTATGAATAAAGATTGAATATATTTATTTATCGGTCGAAGTAGGATATTAAACATAGATTTCAAATAAAAAGGAATTCATGGTATAAAAATTGAATTTCATATTTATTTTATCTACTGGGTCGTTGTGCTCATACCTAATATTTTAAGTAATCAAAGGTCGAGAGTAGAGTACAAACTTGAGATGCTTAAAGTCAAGATAAATTTATCTTATTCTTTTTGTTTTTTTTTTTTGTGGTACTTATGGGCCAAGAATCACAATTTATGTATCATATTTTTTTGTAAGGCCATAATGTCTAGGATTTACGTTGTCACTTGCTTTCATGGTAAAAGCATGATAGGAAAACTTTGGCCAAAATGTGTAATTTATTTTGTTATCGTGCTTTTTATAGAGTTATTAAGAAGAATTATGTTTAAATTCATTGATAAATGTCTTGTTGGGGTTTTGGTATCTTTTATGTGAGTTTAATTGCATAAAATCATGTTTTAAGTATTTTCTTCTGATTCATTTTTATTCGGGAGAAATTTCTGAACATTCGGACAAACATGAGCAATTTTAGAAGGACTTATCTACTAATTCGAATCATTCGAACATAATTTCACAGTGTCATGACAGAGTTTTGACTCTAACTTCGATCAAGCATAACTCACTAATTCAAACTCCAAATAGGATTATTCTTGTGTCTAAATTGAATATTCAAAAATTTATTTCACTTAACTTTGGCCTAATTTTTTTAGGAATCCCTTCTTTTATTATTGTTGAACCTTTCCATTAAATTTTTTTACTTTGGACCCTACACACAAATTTTCTCTTTTGGACCATTATGGTATCGGATTTTCATGCCCAAAATATGAGCCGGATACACTTGCTTTGACCTTTTAACTTTCCACCTTGGTTTATTAACTTTTGGCTTCAGCACTTGATGTCAGACTTATCCACTTGTTAATCTCTCATTTGTTTTTAAACCATGCATCCTTAGTTTTGTTGTTTGGACCAGAGTTATAATTTTTTGAGCATGATGGTATAAGAATTTTTTTTCTTGAATAAAAAAAAATAATAATAATAAAAGTTGACTTTTTCTAGAAACTAAACACTATAATTTAAAAGCTAATTTTTTTTTAAAAAAAAATTAATTTTTTAAAGACACCAAACATAGGCTTAAAACTAGTCCCCAAATGAGACCTACATAAAACCATGCAAGTATAAACATACATAAGAGAAAAAAAAACAAGAAATTAAGAAGCTCGTAATAATTCGAGATAAAAATAAAACCCAAATAATAACAAAAAATAATAATAAATTTAATCATGTTTATTTTATTTTCTTCTCGCTATTTCCACTCTTATTTTCCATCATCCAAGGAATGAATGTGTAGCTGGGGAAGCATTACAGGCCCAGATCAACAAAATGTGATTCAACCAATTAATCTGATTTAAACTCAAGACCTTGAACTCAGAATTGAAAAATACACAGAGAGACATATCCATGGTGAAACAGTAAGATATATATATATATATATATATATACTGCTTTTATTTTTTGGGTGTAAATGAATTCATTGATGCCTGTATCTCTTCCAGAGTCCTCCCTTTGGTCTCTGGAACTAACTTGTCAATGAACAGAATGGTTAAACCACACATGCTTGAGAAGATGAAAAATGTTCCTGAGAAAACACACAGAAATACAATTACTGTAGAGTGCAGTCTATATTGGAAAAAATTGTTTGGTGTAACTAAAATTTCAAACTTATAAATTATTATAACTAAAAAGATGTGATCATGATTTTAAGCAAAAGTTACAAAATGTTCATTGCAACTGTAAACTTATAATTTCAAGCAGTAGAATTTGTACTTATTGATTTAGGACCAACTTGGCTAACATGTTTTTTTGTCTTCTTCAGCCAAAATGGCTAAAAAGCCTTACTTAGGTTGTTTGGTAGAGAGAAACCAAAAAACTACAAATTAAAATACTAAATTCCTAGGATACCTTATTCAATCTCTCATTCCATTCTAAGAGACAATAATACTCATACTTGATAAATTATTTATTATTAGTGTCAACTATATATAATCGTTATAAGTTTTTTGGCTAAAAAAAAAAAAAAAAAAAAGAACAAAAAGCTAGCTTTTAAAGTACTTACCAATCAAGACCTTACAATTAAAAGGTACAAGCAAAAATATAAGCAAACTTGTTTGTAATTTTTTGACTTTTTGTTGAGTTATAAGCTAAAAGTTGAAAAATAATTTGTAACAGATCGATACCTTGAAAGAACAGATTCGACTCCTCATTTTCTTAAAGAAGTGGAGATCTCTTCATTTCTTTCTTATGGTGTCTATGGTGGCCTATTTTAATGATTTAAATTGTTCATGTTGCAAAGCTTACAAAAAATATCATTCATACAAAAAAATTAAGTTGGTCGGACATTAATAACCCCACATGGTCAGATTACATTGATCCTAAATGTAAAGGATGATTCTGAGAGTATACCAAACATTTTTTTTAGAATAAATGTGATCTAATAATTTAATATCAATCTCCAATCAACTTAAATTTTTGCATGAATAATCTTTTCAGAAAGTTCTATATATAACAACAGTTTGGATCATCGAGTTAGAGTGACTGGACCCACAACTGAGGTATTAAAGAGGACCTAACTCCAAAAATCAGGTCTTGGAACACAAAAATCAAATGAATGGATCATATCTTGGAACAAAAAAATCAACCACAGAACCAGTCATAAAAATAAAAATCAAATGGGTGGAAATAATTTTTCAGAAGTGGACCCCACAACCAAATGTTGTGTATTTTTTACCATTTATTTGATTTTGTCACTAGTTCTGTGATTGGTTGAAGTATACTCAGTGTTTGTTCATCTATAAATAAGAAATTTAGAGAGAGAGAGAGAGAGAGAGAGAGAGAGAGAGAGAGAGAGAGAGTACACTAGCTTGTACCTTCTGAGCTCCAGTTCATTAAGAAGTTGAAGGCATACGAAATAATCCAAGAACCAAGCCAATTGACCACTGTTACAAGGCTTCCAGCCAAACCTTTCGTGTTTATAGGAAATATCTGAAACCAAAAAAAAAAAAACAGAATCCTTTCAATCTAAGTTACAAAATGCAGAATTCTAGGTAGCTCAATTAAAGATATGTTTGGGATAGCATTTTTAAGGCTTTGTAGCGGCTTTTTTTCTGGACTTTTTTTTATTGTTTTGGGAAAACGTTTCTTTTCCGGTCAATGATAATGAAACGAATCAAAAAGTAACAGTTTTGGCTAAAGTTTTTTTAAAAAAAGTTGGCAAAATATATATTAAAAAAAAACACTTTAAAAGCCTTGTAAAAGCCTTAAAGTGGCTTTTTTTAGCCTTATAAAAGCCTTAAATTTTTAGTATTTTTTTTGAAATCCTCGTGACGGGAAGAATGTGAGACTTAGTTTTGTTTTAATTTTTGTAATTAATTACTTATGTGATAAATTACCTATGTGATATCGTATAGAGCATGTGTATTTATTATGTATATGTGACCAGTAGGCCTGGAAACGTTTAACGTGCATTGTTAGAACCGCCTAGGCGTGCAGAAGGCCAAGAAATTTAATTTGGAGATAATATTAAATTTAAGTGATTTTTAAAAATATAAATTTCTAAATTAATTTAAAGTTAAAATATTAATTTGTGTGATTTGGATGTATATACATGTTTTGAGCATGTCTTGGAAGTCTAGGGGCACTTTGGTAATTTTGCTTGAGTAGTGGGGTTAGTATTTGTGCAAAGTTTCTTGGAGAAGCCTCAAAGTCCAACCATCCCTTGCCTCCACCGAACCTCTCTTCCTTTCCCCTTCATTTTGTCTTTCTCTTTTTCCCTCTCAAAGACCAAGAAGCCACGGGAGGGGCTTTTTTGACCGTAATAAGTATAATTTTAAACTTAATTCACGAATTAAGAATTTTTAAATTTTATTCCTAACTTACGTAAAAATGTATTTAACAAGCACGGTTTAAGCTTAATCTCTACATAAATTGAAAAATGAAAAATAACAAAATAAAAACGTGTTTAGCAAATTTACTAACATTTGTTAAATTATGAGAGAGAAAAGAAAATAATTCACTAAAGAGAAAAAAATAAACAACTTAACATTTGATTTATTAGCTAATTTTTGTATTTTTTGAATTTTTTTTAAATTTTGACTAAAATAATATTTTTTCGAATCGTCTTAACGAGAGAAATTAACTGTATATTATTTTGAAAAAATTCATATTTAGAACAATATGAATATTTTTTTAAAATGAGATTTACGATAAATGAAAATTTTAAATTTATTATTACTTGTTAAATAGACTTTATGAAAAGTGTTTTCAATTTTAAATATTAAATGTTACATTTATCTTGAAAATATTCAATTTTCAAAAATTACTGTTCGGATATTTCACCACTAAAATTTTAAAACTTACACGATCAAGTATTGTTCTTCATTATAATTGTAATGATTAAAAATAAATTATAATTTTTTGTGGTAATATAAATTAAAAACTAAAAAACATAATTTGTTGGATTGAAATGGTTCAGTTGTTGTACGAAAAACGATTTTACTAAACATATTATATTATTTAATTATTCCAACCACATCAAGTTTGGAAAGCTAACTTCGAAATCGTTTAACAATAAATCTATCGATCATTCGATTTAGAGTTATCCATGAATGCTTAATAGTATAAATTTATCTTTCTGACGCATTAAATAACATTGAAATTGATGTCCTTATAGATAATGATGACCGCACAAAGTTAATTGCTCGCTGATTATCCAATGGATTAACGCACATTCAAAATTAATTTTCAAATAAGTGTAACAATACGCACGTGAGCTGGACTTATAAACACAACTCTCGTGCTCAAACACACAAGCAATACATCATTCGAATTATAGGTACAACACAGTACAACACACTTCAATGATCGAATATAAATATCCCATTCATACATTATATGTCATAGTGACATCTGAACTAACCCATACTAGAATACACCTGCACATCATGCGCTTCCATCATCGTTCCACATTTCAATATCCGATTGGTAGGTAGCATTCATGCTCCAATTGTGGCACAATGACGCATCATGCAGTAAACCTCATTCTCGCTGTCTGTTCAGAAGTGTACCTGTGTAACCGCATTTGCATGCAATTAACTTCTTCGCGAAAACGATGCAAAGCCATCTGCAACTGTTGACTAGTATCAGTGGGCATGTTCTTTCCTAGTTGTTGTGGGATTCGAACACCAGTTGCTCGGCAGTCATGCACTAGGACCACCGATTGCGTAATCTGATATTGTAACTCGGATCGCATAGTACGTACACTGTTTGTACTATAGCAGAGGTTAAGATCTAGAGGTTACACAAAGTCATCATCACCAGCCCAACTACAACTCAAAGCAACGAAGATGTCGCGCACTGTATATGTCAACATCATGTTCATATACGTTGGATTGGCTATAGGTATATATATCTCAATCACAATGGTTGCTATTTATAGGAGACTTTAGCGTGGAGTGACCGGAGAATTGCCAGCGTTGCCACGTTGTTTGTAAAAGGGACGATTGTCATTCGCTAGTCATGCATATGGTCCTGCACCTTATTGACCACTCACATCACCATCAAGATGGCCGAGTAATCATGTTCGTCATGAAGCCCTCTACTCTAACGTCTGACAGGGTTTAGATCCCACTTGCTTAGATGAAAAGTCACGTCAATAGCGAATCTTACTACACAGTCATATTATCTGGTTATAATAAGTATAACAGCTTCTTTAATAACTAAATTCTCAATATTCTTTTTCTATAATTTCTTGCATTTGTTTTCTTGTATCAACAAGTACTATAAATAGATAATGCAATTTAATGATCATTTTCGTGAGATTGAATAGTATATATAATCAAAATGCATACAATTTGGGAGGTTATTACAAGCACATATTGTTATTACAAGCATCAGGTTCGATCAGTACAATCAGCCGCATGTCATTTCCATATCAACCTATCGTGGCCTATGGGGATGATTCGGCATTCGTTGTCTTAATATGTCCATCTCATTGTGGATTCGGCTATTCTATGGACGTCCTGACTTTGCAGACCTTATACGATTCGAGTTTGCGATGACCACCGGGAAATTTGGTGTCGACCAATAATCTTTGCGTGGCATTGGTTATAACTTCGTTTGCCACACTTGCAAATATGTTGACATTGCATATTCAGGTGCAATAAGAAATAAGGCATCTACTCCTAGATCAGCAAAAACAACAAACATGTGTGAGTAAGGGTAGTGGTAAATCTCATATTTACCGCAATCACATGTTTTGTTATGTATGTGGACTACGTGGCGTTTTTGACCTCTGCCTTGTCAAACTGCCGTCACTACCTCGTACACCCCTTGACTCCTATTAATTTAAGGCAATCAATATGTACATTACGTTATTACAACTTTATACGTCTCCAACAAATATAATTAAAATAGGATTTACCTGTTAAATGGTATCAAGTCATGCTGATTGTATATTTGCTGGTTGCGCAAGATCTTTTCTTGTACTAAATTCGGATATATATTTTTATTCCGGTGCATATTCTCAGCATGATTCATTCTATCCAAACACTTAACCAGTCGATGAAAAGTAGTTTCCACACACGCAGTGATGGGCATATTCTGAGCTCCTTTCAATACGCCATTGAAAGCCTCAACATGACTCGTGGTTGTCACCCCACAACGAGTACCACCATCATAGGAAAGAGTCTATTTCACAGGGTCTATACAGGTCAACCATCTCCACGCTAGCTCACTCAAACTTTTGATCTCCTTCATCTTCATGTTGAACTTCCGCTTTTGATGTTCCGTGGCAGCGGCCAAAACCAAGGATTTGAGTTCCTGGTTCTTGAGCTTTTCGTTGAAGTTATTTTGTACGTACCGAATACAGTATTTATGATACCCTACTGGTTAAACAGCTAAGTTCTCCCAGTACTGGCCAATAGCATTTTTATGGCGACGTGGCGATCAGAGAGCAAAGTTAACCCCACCCCGTCGAGAACAATATACTTCTTAAGGTTGATAATAAACTAGGACCAACTCTCAGTCGTCTCTTCATCTACAATAAAGAAGGTCAGCGGGAACATCTTCATATATGCAGTGACTCCGGTCGCAATGAGTATTTTTTTTTTGTACTTACCGTAAAGATAGGTGTCATCTATGCATATGAAAAATGGGTAGCGTCTGAACCCATCAATGGATGGCTTGAATGCCCATAACACATAGTTCAACACTGCCACGTTGGCGTTCGATGGGTAGATTAAGTTCTATTCCACGGCAGTGCCGGGATTACAAGTTTGCAACGCAGTCATATATTTAGGCAACTTACTGTATGACTCATCTCAATTTCCGAACACCATCTCGACCGCTTTTGTCCTCGCTAACCATACCTTATTGTATGATAGTTGGTACTTGTGGATGAAGTTTACAATTGTCAATATAGTCGCTATGGCTATCTCTGGATTTTTTTGCAAAATTATAGTAAATTTGTAAAATGTTGAAGAGTTTAAGTATGACGAATGACACAAATCATATGCAAAGTTATTATTCTTACCGCAATGTCAGCTGTGAAAGATGTAGCAATAAATCGGGAGTCTAGGTTACGGTAGTCCCTGTTCATCCTCCCGTACACACTGTGGTGATCACCAGCATATTGAGTTATCTCAAAGTACCAATGACTACTCTTTCTTCCCACACGACGCTGCCAACTGCAGTCATTTTTACATTTGACCACCCAAGTAGCTTTCCTTGAATCCACGACTTCAAATTTTCGGTTGTCTTTTATGTGATGCAGCTTCACAGCTATCTGAAGGTCATTCTTATCTCTGAACAACATACTCTTGTACAGCTTGGCCATTTTTAGATTTCAAACTCTACCGCGAGAGTAAAAATTGTGTGAAGTAATTGATCCGTCATTTCTTATATCTACATTATCAAAGAATGGGGTGTCAGCTGATGTAGAAGAAGGGCTCAGCCACTTCGGTGACATCGCTTGCCCCTTCTTTAATTCGGTTAAAGTCTTCTTCATCATCCTCAACATCTTGATCAGTACACATTAGCAAAATTTCTAGGTCTTCATCCGAGTCCGACAATACAGCTCTGTTGTCGACATTTAATACGCAGTCGTCTTCCAGCTCTATGTACTTTACAAATTGCTCCACTGCTTCTGCGGTTATACCTTGTGCAACGGTTGGACTCGAAGGGAGTAAAGTGTCTATGAATGATGATGACTCTCCTCTATCAAGCACTCTTGCCACCGGACGCACTACAATGGTATTGCATGCGGTCGACATTTCCAATGAAAATGACATATCCGGTTGAGTGTATGGAGTTGGGTTATACCTCCCGAAGTCATCCTCTAAATATGAACCAGCCGCATCTCCTGATTGCGTCAATAGTTGCATGAATGATCCAGAATCATGCATGAACATTTGTGCGTTGACCACTGAGCTTTCAATGTTTATGTAAAACTCAAGGCAATTCTCGGGGGTACCCTCAGCCAACCCTAATATTGTGTCCAACATATCATCATCATGATCTTGTACTTAATGACCGAGCGAACTTGTCTGTGAAGCAACCTGCATTTGAATTTGAGCCGATAATTGCCACCGTAAGGAATCACCTTCGGCAACATCATTGCTTCAAGATCAACAAGTGTGGTTCTCCGGAGGACATTGTAAACCCCCTTCGGTTCAGTATCGAAAGATACAACTTTCTCTCGGTTATTAATGGCGTTTTTCTCCAGTAAAACATAATTCTCACCATCTCTATCGTCGCTGTACAAAAGAAATATATACTAGAACTAAGAAGGTTATTATGAATACCATACTCTACATGGTAGTTTAACAGTATTTTATAATTTACTCGTAACATCTGTCACGAAAGCTAGTATTGTCAAATTGTATATACATATTAGTTCACTACTAGTCTATCTTGATATTTTTCATGTTATACAATATACCCACCACATCCTAATACTTTTGTCTTTATAAGCTTTATTTATATTTTGAATTAAAATTTTTAAAAAATATATTAATTTTGTAATTCGTCTCAATGATAAGAGTTCAAAAAGTAAAATTTATTTAAACATACAATAAATAAATGTTTACTAGAAATAAATAAATAAATAAGCAACATAAACCATTATTTTTTTACGGGACCAACACCTCTAATTTATTATCTATTTAATCTAATCTCATTTAGGTAATCAATTAGGCCCCTCCTCCATCGAGTTTAAAGGAAACGCTAAGAATTTATTTATTCATTGGGTGTTGGGTGTTATACACCGTAGGATAAAAACATAAAAGTGCAAAGTGGCCTTCAGCTGAAATGCAATATAAATCTTTTTAGTAAATTAATAAAAAGAATAAAATGTTAAGTTGCCAAATAAGTAGAGAGAATAATATTTTCAGTCTTGAAGCCAAAAGAATATAAGTCGCCAACCAAACGGAACCTAAGCTCTCGTTTGATATATTCCAAGTTACAAAATTACCCTTCCCATTTTCCTTTTGCTTAACCGGTTTGGTGGGTAAAAAACTGCCTTAACAAATGAAGGGTATTGGTAATTTGACAATTTGATCTTGTATTCTCACTGTTGGAACAAGTCACCTGAATAAAGCTATGAAGGAAAAAAAAGCTGAAGGAGAAAAAGCTAAACCATCTTGTACTGGTCGAAATAAAGTGTCTTTTTTGTTTGGCTTTTAAGATAAAAGCTCATCCAAAAAATTTGAAGGGTGTTGGATAATAATTGTACAAAACAAAAAAAAATTACTAACGAATGTTAGCCAACCAAACCCAAGAATGGTGTGTGTATTATGTTTGAGTAATTATTCGTTGCTCTCGGAAAATAGAAAGTAAGCACATATGCAAAAAGTAAATACATAAATGAATATACATAAATAAATTAAATAAAGGCAGCTGAACTAGCCATTAATAATATTTATAATCATAAATGATTGAAAATTAAATACATGTAATTTATATATATATAAAGTACAACAAGTAAATAAGCACGGATGCAAAAAGTAAACACAAAAATAAATATACATAAATAAATTAAAGAAAGGCAGTTGAACCGGCCATGAACAATATTTACAATCATAAATGACTGAAAATTAAAATGCTATAAAAGTAATGACTAAAAACTAAAATGATGGGTAAATTAAGCATTCCAGGCAGTTGAACTGACCATTAAAAATAAATAACTGTTTAAGTTTTTTTTTTCCAAATGGACAGAACCTCAATCTAAAAGCGGACTTTGCACACACTTTGCACACAAGTTGAAAAAAAAGTAAACGATGTTTATTTACTAATATAGCAGAGTTTTAGCTAAAAAAACAAGATTCCCCACCCTGTTAGAAAATAAATAAATTAAAAAACTTTAAAAGAGGGAAAAAGAGCACCAATTAATCTCTGACGACTATTGGCATTTTCCTTTTTCACAGGTGACTTTCAAACGTATGAGAGAAAACATGAAAGGGACTCCACTTATGTAGGCAAATTGTTCAATAGCATTGGTACACATGTTGCTCATTTGTTAGAGAGGAAAGTTAACTTGATCAAGTAAAAAAATGTATTTATAAAACATGTTTTTTATTTGAAATTTATAAAATTAAAAACGTGCTTACAAAATACACTTTCCTTATTAAGAAAATATGTTTAATAAATGCGCTTTACTTAAAACGTGCTCCAGATGACCTAAACGTGCTCCAGATAACTCCCTTATAGCGTTGACTCTGGATCCCTAATGATCGATGCTTGGAAGCTATCGATTTGTTTATTGCTTTGCATGTTCTGGATTTCTTCTTGTATTCAAAAAGCTCACAGTTTAATACAAAGTGGTAAATTTGTTGGTCTACTATGACCTCCCAATTGTGAACATTGTGGAATGTGGATATCTTGCTTGTGCACTTCATATGATGCCAATCAGCATTCCCTAATTGGCTTATTTAAATCTAAGTTCTTATTATATTTAGGAAAAAGCCAATTAAATATAAAACAAGCCTAGAATAAATACACAAAAGCATCATGATTTGTTTGCCTTTTATTAACTTTTTGAGATATTTTGTGCTAATCTTTTTACTTTCTCGGTTCACCTTCCATTGTTTTAATCTTTAACTTATGATTTTGTACTAAAAGAATATTTTCATATCCACAAAATTTAAGTTTTTTTTGACTAAAATGAACATCAGTATCTCAATTACAACCAGTACAACGTTTTTTCAAAATGAACATTAGTATATCCAAACAACAAGTCCAAAAGTTTAGAAAACACGTTTTATTAACTAATAAAACGCGTTTAGTAAACACGTTTTTAGGTCATTTGAAACACGTTTAAAGTAAAGCGTGTTTTGTAAACACGCTTTTAACTTTATAAATTTTAATAAAAAACGTGTTTTACAAACACGCTTTTTACTTAATCTAGCTAATTTTCCCCTCCAACAAATGAATGACACGTCTACCAATACTATTTAACAATTTTCCTATATAAGTGGAGTCCCTTTCAAGTTTTCTCTCATGCAGTTGAAAATCACCTATAAAAAATGAAAAGGCCAAGAGTCGTCAGAGAATAGTTGGTGCTGTCTTGTTCTCTTACAACCTTTCTTACGCTCTTTTTCTTTCTTTTTAAGTTTTTTAATTAATTAATTTTCTAACAGTGCGAGGATCTTGCTTTTTAGCTAAGACTTTGCCAGATTAGTAAATAAATATCGTTTACTTCTTTTTCAGCTTGTGTGCAAAGCCCACTTTTAAGCTGAGATTCTGTACTTCTGGAAAAAAATTTAAGTAGTTATTTATTGTTAATGGCTGGTTCAACCACCAGAGATGTTTAATTTACCCATCATTTTAGTTTTCAGTCATTACCTTTACAGCATTTTAATTTTTAGTCATTTATGATTATAAATATTATTAATGGTCAATTTAACCGCCTTTATTTAATTTATTTATGTATATTCATTTTTATATTTCCTTTCTGTATATGTGCTTGCTTATTTTCTGTACTCCAAGAGTATCGAATAATTACTCAAACATAAAACACACCATTTCTGGGTTTGTTAGCTAACATTCTTTAGTATTTTTTTTTTTTTGGTACAATTATTATCCAACACCCTTTAAACTTTTTGGAGGATCTTTTTTCTTAAAAGCCAAACAAAAAAGGCACTTTGTTTCGACTAGCACAAGATGGTTTAGCCTTTTCTCCTTCAACTTTTTTTCCTTTCTTAGCTTTATTCACATGACCTGTCCCAACTATGAGAATACAAAATCAAATTGTCAAATTATCAACATACCCTTCATTTGTTAAGGCAGTTTTTTACCCACCAAACTGGTTAAGTAAAAGGAAAACAGAAAGGATAATTTTGTAACTTGGAACATATCAAACGAGAGCTTAGGTTCTGTTTGGTTGGCGACTTATATCTTTTTGGCTTCAAGACTAAAAATATTATTCTCTTTACTTATTTGGCAACTTAACATTTTAGTCTTTTTATTAATTTACTAAAAAGATCTATATTATATTTTAGCTGAATGCCACTTTGCACTTTTATGTTTTTATCCTACGGTGTATAACACCCAACACACAATGAATAAATAAATTCTTAGCGTCTCCTTTAGGTGGACGAGGGGCCTAATTGATTACCTAAATGAGATTAGATTAAATAGATAATAAATTGGAGGTGTTGGTCCGTATAAAAATAATGATTTATGTTGCTTTTTTATTTTTTATTTCTTTTATTTTTAGTGAACAATTATTTATTGTATGTTTAAATATATTATACTTTTGAACTCTTATCGTTGAGACGAATTACAAAACTAATATATTTTTAAAAATTTTTAATCCAAAATATAAATAAAACTCAAAAAAACAAAAGTACTAGGATGTGGTGGGTATATTGTATAACATGAAAAATATTAAGATAGACTAGTAGTAAACTAATATGTATATAAAATTTGACGATATTAACTTTCGTGACAGATATTACGTGTAAATTATAAAATACTGTTAAATTACCATGTAGAGTATGGTATTCATAATAACCTTCTTAGTTCTAGTATATATTTCTTTTGTAGAGCGACGATGGAGATGGTGAGAATTATGTTTTACTGGGGAAAAACGTCATCAATAATCGAGAGGAAGCTGTATCTTCCGATACTGAACTGAAGAGGTTTTACAATGTCCTCGGAGAACCACACTTGTTGATCTTGAAGCAATGATGTTGTCGAAAGTGATTCTTTATGGTGGCAATTATTTGCTCAAATTCAAATGCAGGTTGCCTCATAGACAAGTTCGCTCGATCATTAAGTACAAGATCATGATGATAATATGTTGGACACAATATTAGGGTTGGCTGAGGGTACCCCCGAGAACTGCCTTGAGTTTTACGTAAACATTGAAAGCCCAGTGGTTAACCCGCAAACGTTCATGCATGGTTCTGGATCAGTCATGCAACTATTGACGAAACCAGGAGATGCGGCTGGTTCATATTTAGATGATGACTTCGGGAGGTATAACCCAACTACATACACCGAACCGGATACGTCATTTTCGTTGAAAATGTCGACCGCAGACAATACAAGTGTAGTGCGTCCGGTGGCAAGAGTGCTTGATAAAGGGGAGTCATCATCATTCATGGACACTTTGCTCCCTTCGAGTTCAACCGTTGGACAAGAAATAACCGCGAAAGCAATGGAGTAATTTGTAAGGTACATAGAGCTGGAAGACGACTGCGTATTAAATGTCGACAACAGAGCTGTATTGTCGGACTCGGATGAAAACCTAGACATTTTGTTAATGTGTACTGATCAAGATGTTGAGGATAACGAAGAAGACTTTGACCGCATTGAAGAAGGGGCAAGCGATGCCACCGAAGTGGCTGATCCCTTCTTCTACATTAGCTGACACCCTATTCTTTCATAATGTAGATATAAGAAATGACCGATCAATTACTTCACACAATTTTTACTCTCGCGGTAGAGTTTGGAATCTAAAAATGGCCTAACTGTACAATAGTATGTTGTTCAGAGATAAGAATGACCTCCAGACAGCTGTGAAGCTGCATCACATAAAAAACAACCGAAAATTTGAAATCGTGGATTCGAAGAAAGCTACTTGGGTGGTCAAATATAAAAATGACTGCAGTTGGCAGCTTCGTGGGGGCCAAAAGAGTAGTCATAGGTACTTTGAGATAACCCAATATGCTGGTGATCACCACTGCGTGTACGGGAGGATGAACAAGGACCACCGTAACCTAGACTCCCGATTCATTGCTACATCCTTCACAGCTGACGTTGCGGTAAGATCAATAATTTCGCATATGATTGGTGTCGTTCGTCATACTTAAACTCTTCAACCTTTTACAAATTTATTATAATTTTGCAAAAAAAATCAGAGATAACCCTGACGACTATATTTACAATTGTAAATTCCATCCACAAGTACCAAATATCATACAAGAATGCATGGTTAGCGCGGACGAAAACGGTCGAGATGGTGTTCAAAAACTGAGATGAGTCCTACAGTAAGTTACCTAAATATATGACTGCGTTGCAAACGTATAATCCTGGCACTGTCGTGGAATAGAACTTAATCCACCCATCGAACGCCTACGTGGCAGTGTTGAACTATATGCTACGAGCATTCAAGCCATCAATTGATGGGTTCAGACACTGCCCACTTGTCATATGCATAAATGGCACCCATCTTTACGGCAAGTACAAATGAAAAATACTTATTGCGACCGGAGTCACTGCAGATATGAAGATGTTTCCGTTTGGCCTTCTCTATTGTAGACGAGGAAACGACTGAGAGTTGGTCCTAATTTATCATCAACCTTAAGAAGTATATTGTCCTCGACGGGGAGGGGTTAACTTTGCTCTTTGATCGCCACATTGCCATAAAAATGCTATTGGCCAGTACTAGGAGAACTCAGTTGTTCGACCAATAGGGTATCATAGGTACTGTATTCGGCACGTACAAAATAACTTCAACGAGAAGCTCAAGAACCAGGAACTCAAATCCTTGGTTTTGGCCGCTGCCACGAAACATCAAAAGCAAAAGTTCAACATGAAGATGGAGGAGATCAAAAGTTTGAGTGAGCCAACGTGGAGATGGTTGACCCGTATAGACCCTGTGAAATGGACTCTTTCCCATGATGGTGGTGCTCGTTGGGGGTGACGACCACGAGTCATGTTGAGGCTTTCAATGGCGTATTGAAAGGAGCTCAGAATATACCCATCACTGCATGTGTGGAAATCACTTTCCATCGACTAGTTAAGTGTTTGGATAGAATGACTCGTGCTAAGAACATGCACCGGAATAAAAATGTATATTCGAATTTAGTGCAAAAAAAGATCTTGCGCAACCAGGAGATATGCAATCAACATGACTTGATACCATTTAACAGGTAAATCTTATTTTAATTATATTTGTTGGAGACGTATAAAGTTGTAATAATATAATGTACATATTGATTGCCTTAAATTAACATGAGTCAAGGGGTGTACGAGGTAGTGACGGCAGTTTGACAAGGTAGAGGTCGAAAACGCCACGTAGTCCACATACATAACAAAACATGTGATTGCGGAAAATATGAGATTTACCACTACCTTTGCTCACACATGTTTGTTGTTTTTGCTTATCTAAGAGTAGATGCCTTATTTCTGATTGCACCCGAGTATTCAATATCAACATATTTGTAAGTGTGGCAAACGAAGTTATAACCAATGCCACATGAAGATTATTGGTCGATGCCAAATTTTCCGGTGGTCATCGCAAACTCGAACCGTATAAAGCCTGCAAAGCCAGGACGTCTGCAGAATAGCCGAATCCACAATGAGATGGACATGTCAAGACAACGAATGTCGAATCATTGTGGTATTTATCAATAAACAAGGCACAATAGACGGGCATGCCCCAACAGGCCACGATAGCTGATCTGGAAATGACACGCGACTGATTGTACTGATCGAACCTGATGCTTGTAATAACAATATGTGCTTGTAATAACCTCCCAAATTGTACGCATTTTGATTATATATACTATTCAATCTCACGAAAATGATCATTAAATTGCATTATCTATTTATAATACTTGTCGATACAAGAAAATAAATGCAAAAAATTATAGAAAAGAATATTGAGAATCCAGATATTGAAGAAGCTGTTATACTCATTATAACCAGATAATATGACTGTGTAGTAAGATTCGCTATTGACGTGACTCTTCATTTAAGTAGGTGGGATTTAAACCCTATTAGACGTTAAAGTAGAGGGCTTCATGACGAACATGACTACTCGACCATCTTGATACTGATGTAAGTGGTCAATAAGGTGCAGGACCATATGCATGACTAGCGAATGACAATCGTCCTTTCTACAAAAACGTGGCAACGCTAGCAATTCTCTGGTCACTCCACGCTGAAGTCTCCTATAAATAGCAATCGTAATGATTGAAATACATATAATTCTAGCCAATCCAACATATATGAACATGGTGTTGACATATACAGTGCGCAACATCTTCGTTGCTATCGGTCGTAGTTAGGTTGGTGATGATGAATTTGTGTAACTTCTAGATCTTACCCTCCGCTACAGTACAAACAATGTACATACCATGTGATCCGAGTTATAGTATCGGATTACGCAATCAGAGGTCCTAGTGCATGACTGCCGAGCAACTGGTGTTCAAATCCTATAACAACTAAGGAAGAACATGCCCACTGATACTAGTCAACAGTTGCAGATGGCTTTGCATCGTTTTCGCGAAGAAGTTAATCGCATGCAAATGCGGTTACACAGGTTCACTTGTGAACAGACAACGAGAAGGAGATTAACTGCACAACGCGTCATTGTACCACAATTGGAGCATGAATGCTACCTACTAATCGAATATTGAAATGTCGAACGATGATGGAAGCACATGATGTGCGTGTGTATTCTAGTATAGGTTAGTTTAGATGTCACTATGACATATAATGTATGAATGGAATGTTTGTATTCGATCATTAAAGTGTGTTGTATTGTGTTGTACCTTTAATTCAAATGATGTATTTCTTGTGTGTTTGAGCACGAGAGTTGTGTTTATAAGCCCAGTTGTCACGGGCCATCATCCAATGCCCCGTGATGCCTCAAGATAGCCCAGTGCGCACACGCCCATGTGTAGATCATCCAGCACGCCTCAGCGCGCACGCGCCCATGCATAGTGCCCTAATGCCCATACGTGCGCCCCTGCGCCACACGCCTGCCTCGATGCCCATGCTCGCTCCCCTGCGCCGCACGCCTAAGTGCCCCAGTACCCCATCTAGCACGCCCCCATGCACCGCACGCCCCAACCGGCACACACATGGTGCTATTGTCCTGTTTTTTCTTGTTTTCTTAGTGATAGGACAATAATTTGCCGCACATCATGTGGGCCTTTTTATTTTAGAATTTATGAGCTATTTTTTCATGTAAAGCTCATAATTTAATTATTTTTATTTTTATTTAATTCGGACCATTATGACTCCTCAAACATTTTGATGTTTCTTCATGCCAGAATATAGATGGTCCGAAATACTATTATACGGAGGGGTCAATACTTGAACTTGCCTCCCTATCTGACATTGAGATTGCCCACATCTAGGCCTTGCACTATTGATCTGTTGTGCAACGACCTAGCTTTGTAATCTTCATTTAATGATTAATAAAAGTTCATTTTATTGCATTTGAATGCTCGTGCACTGTTGCTTGTAATTTCTCTTTCCGTTGCTTTCATTCAGTTTTCTGTTGCTACAAGCCTTCGCCTGAAGGTTGATTGAATTTGACGGGCTTGCTCAACGAGACCCGGCAAGCGCCACACGTGGTAGGCTGAGCACGGCCTTGCCTCAGGCCTCGCCCCGTGACACCAGCTCTCGTGCGTATTGTTACACTTATTTGAAAATTAATATCGAAGGTACATTAATCCATTGGATAATCAGCGAGCAGTCAACTTTGTGAGGTCACCATGATTTATACAGACATCCGTTTTCAATGTTATTTAATGCGTCGAAAAGATAAATCTACACTCTTAAACATTCATGGATAACTCTGAATCGAATGATCGATGGATTTGTTATTAAACGAATCCGAAGTTAGCTTTCCAAACTTGATGTGGCTAGAATAATTAAAGAATATAGTATGTTCAGTAATATCGTTTTTTGTACAACAACTGAACCATTTTAATACAACAAATTATGTTTTCTAGCTTTTAATTTATATTACCACAAAAAATTATAAAAAATTATAACTTATTTTTAATAATAACAATTATAATGAAGAACAATATTTGATCGTGTAAGTCTTAAAATTTTAGCGGTGAAAGATCTGAACAGTAATTTTCGAAAACTGAAAAATTTCAAGATAAATTTGACATTTAATATTTAAAATTAAAAACACTTTTCATAAAGCCTATTTAACAAGCAATAATATTCAAAATCTCAATTTATCGTAAATCTCATTTTTTAAAAATATTCATATTGTTCTAAATATAGATTTTTTCAAAATAATATACAGTTAACTTATCTCATCAAGATGATTCAAAAAAATATTATTTTAATCAAAATATAAAAAAAGTTCAGAAAATACAAAAATTAGCTAATAAGTCAAATGTTAAGTAGCTTATTTTTTTCTCTTTGGTGAATTATTTTCCTCTTTCGATAATTTCTTTTACTTATTTTATTCATCTCATCGAGACAATTTAAAAAAGTAAAAAACCTTTTAATCAAAATATAAAACATTCAAAGAAAAACCAAAAATAAGTTAAATTTACAAAATATAGTCCAAACGAGGTCTTTGTCTTATCAACAAAAATATAGGTAATGGAGAACTCGAGAAATGGCCAAGGGGTGAGAAAAACTTTTTTAATTAAAATTAAAATAATTAACTAAAAATTAATCATATATATTATTTTATTCTTGTCATCAACAAGAATGAAAAAATAAAAACTTTACTAAAAAATTAAAAAAATTAAAAAAATTTAACAATAAGCATTTGATTAAGTTTATTTTTTATATTTTATTTTTTTGAAAATAATAAAAAAATCTCAAAAAAACAAAAAATAGAAAAAAAACTAAAACTTTTCCCCTCTTTTTGTTTCTCTTACATACGGAGTTCCGTTTTTAAAATCGTTCACATAAAATTTTATTAATCTTTGCTCGTATAGTTTTTTGCTAACACATTTTTTATTGTTAATAAGTTTTTACTTATTTATGATAAGTTTTTATAAAAAAAATACAAATAATTACTCAAGCTTAACCATTTCATTTATGTATATAAACAATTCATATAGCTTTAAAGTAGTACAAAAATTTTCTTTCTCTCATCAAAACGAATATAAAACAAAATGAAGCGTTGTTAACAAACACTCTTTCAATATGGCGAGTAAGTGGCTTATAAAGAAAGCGTGTTTCGTAAGTTTATTGAAAAGAATATAAAATATTTTATAAGATTTTTTATAGTTATTTAGAAAATTATATATAACTTATCTAAAATACAGTAGTCGTGAGGACGACTTAAAAGGCTCTTAGTGAAATTTAATTTAAACGAAAAACATGTTTTGCTAAACATGCAAATGAAACTGAATTTAAAAAGAAATCATCGAAATTGAATTTAAAGGGAAAACATGTTTAGAAAACATGCTTTCAGAGCTTGTAAAGAAAGCGTGTTTCATAAACACGTTTTCAGTTTAAATTTAATTTTAAATGAAAAGCGTGTTTAATAAACACACTTCCATCGAAAGTCAATTTAAACACAAAACGTGTTTAGGAAACACGCTTTTCTCGAAACTAAATTTAAACTGAAAACGTGTTTAGGAAACATACTTTTATCGAAACTAAATTTAAGAAAACGTGTTTAGGAAACATACTTTCATCGAAACTAAATTTAAACTGAAAACGTGTTTATTCAACACGTTTTCTTTACAAACTCTGAAAACGTGTCTAACCACGCTTTCTTTGACACTCGTTGAAAACGTTTTTACTAAAAACGTTTTATGTATTAAACAAGAAAACGTGTTTGTTAAACACGTTTTCATTTTATTATTTTCCATTCTCCTGTTTATGTAGAGGTTAAGCTTAAAACGTGCTTAGCAAATATGTTTTTTATTAAAGCGTGTTTATTTTTACGTAAGTTGGGAATAAAGTTTAAAAATTCATAATTCGTGAATTAAGTTTAAAATTATACTTATTATGGTAAAGGAACTGGTGGTTTGGAGCTTTCTCTCTCTAATTTTTTGAGGCTCTAGGCCAGGATTTGATCTTAGGCCAAGAAGAAAAAGTGTGCACTCATCTAGAGCTTCAACCGCAACCTAACGGAATTTGATTTCGGCGAGTTAGGATTTCCCCGCGGGTGTTCGGGTTTGGATTTTCGACTAATCGAAGTAGGATTCTTACTCTATATTTCTTTGTGATAAATATGCAATTAATTAGATTCTATCTCATGTATTTTTTATGAAAAGCATGTGGGTTTGAACCCCTAGAATTTTAATGTGAGTTGTTTGTTGGTTTAACTTGAGTTTGTGGTGAGATGATGTTGATGATTAAAGCATAAAAATGCATTAAACATAGGTTTTTACCCATGGCTATAGTATATTTGCATCCTTTGAGAAAAATGTGATTAAATGTGGAGTTAAGTTGGAGTTTGGTTTGAGTTTTAAAACCATGGAGATATGACTTCGTTTATATTTGGAGAAAATATACATGAATTGGGTTTTGATTGAAAAGCTTGTTAGTATAGATAAATTGGGGGTTTTCTTTTAAATTAGCATTGAGTACCAAATTGTGAAAATTTGAGATAGTGTGATCAATTTTGAGAATTGAAGTGTTGACTATATAATGAATACATGTGTGATTAGGTGAAAATTATGTGTAATGGTTAAGAGAGCAATATTATTGAGATGAGATGATATGTTGTAAATATTGAGATGATTTTAGAATTAAAGTGGGCTTGAATAGATATGTTGTAAATATTGAGACAATTTTAGAATTAATGCGAGCTTGAATAGCTCCACGGTAAAAGACTAGAAACTTACGCAAGATTAGGTGCCCTACCATTCAGTTAATCCCGTAAATGAGTGCAGAGGTGCCCTATCTTTCGGTGTGACCATAATGGATGGTAATGTATGCGATTATGAGTAAATTATCGGTATGACAATATTTGGGTTATGAAATTATGGTTTTAAGTCGTTGTGGAAAAAGTTGACTCTTTAGAGGAATTGATATAGAATGGTTATTTGCATATCGAGCATGTTTCGCATAGGGTGTTAGAATCCTATTTGAGTCTCGGCTTACATTGTTTGTATAACTATTTTTCAGGTGCCAACGAGGAATCCATGCCATGAAAAGAAGTTTAGCATGTGTTGATTATTTTGTCTTTGGATTGTTTTTAAGTCTTGTTACAATGTATATGTTGTGAACTGTAATGAAAAATGTAAATTCAAGTTGGAAGTTGATGAAGTCATGTAATTGTATCCCTTGTATGTGAACTCTTGATTTTGGTGTTGCAAGGCCTTAAGGCCATGAACTTTACATTTTCGAATGAATGGAATGTCTTTTGATCCTTGCGGGAGGTTTTTGATATGAAGTTTTGAGTAGATTTTAATGTTTTAAAGTTGGTTTTAACGTTAAAACAAGGGTTGGAACCTTTCCTTTCTAAAAATGTGATTATTGGATTTTAGCTAAGTAAAAACATTATTTTTAAGTGAGCTCTCAGGTAGGTGACCACTCGAGCGGTCATAGGTCTGCTCAAGCAGTCTTTTACCCAAGAGGGGTGATTTGGCTCAACCAGTTGGCCGCTCAAGCAGTCGTGAGTCCACTCGAGCGGCCTTACTTGGGTTGAGTCCGAAACTTATTTTCTTATATAAAAGTATCTTTTTGTTTGAGGTCTATTCCCACAACCCCTTGTGCTCAATTGGAATCCCCGAGAGTCACCATTTTGATGTTTTAACTCTCCTTATGAAAATCGTTTTGGAGAAAATGGTTTTGTTTGGAATAATGGACATAAATCGGTTTTCTTATGAATTTTCTGTTTGGGTTCGATAAATCTTCACGAAATGTAATGTTAACGTTGATGGGACCATTTTTCGTAATTCCCTAATCCTTGGGTCCTTGGTGTGAGCTGTTCGTGGGCCTCGGGTTTTGGGGATGTGACATAATCTATAAGGTATGTCCGTTTAGGCTAACGTTAAAAACAGTTCACTACATATGGGGAAAAAGCCACATAAAAAATTTATTCCAAAAATAGGCTAAATACTTACCTCTGACATTATAACCCATGGAATTCCCCCCATGCCTAATGAGAAAAATCCTGCAAATATCTGGTCAAAACCAACATCATCAAGATAGAATTCAAATCCATCCATTTGCCGAAAACAAAATTAGGGGAATCCAATATATATCCTAAAGCCTTTTTTACCTTTTTTTAGCAACAAAATTGATTTCAAGACCAACAATCATTCTCTCCAAAGAATAGAAGGTCAATTCAAATATGAACAAATAAAGCCCCATTGCAGAAAAAGTGAAAAGCAGTGTTATATATCAGAAAATGCTAATACCCCAGGAATTAATGGTTTGGACTGCATGTCCTAAAACATTGGCAAACTTTATTCCAAAACAACGATTTTAGCAATCCAAAGTGGTCCCCAAATCTTTTCCTATGTAATTTCTCAGAAGCATTCCTTGGGAGGAAAAAAGATCAAATGTAAATTCTGGAAAGAGAAGTTTTGAGGGCAAAGAAGGTCATAATGATCCTAGAATTGTATTTTCACAAGAATAATTTGCAGAATAAAAAACTACATTTTATCGAACATCTAATTATTAAAAGTAGAATTTTCTCAAGTATAGAAGTACATAAGTTGTAATGATGATTTATATTGGCCTACCCCTATCATAAGTTCATAACACATTTTTTAACATGAGGTGTACCCATGTCACAATTCCTGTTTCTCATACTGGAACAACCCGCATCCCATACAGCATATGGGTCAAATGAAAAAAAAAAGGTGACAATGAAGGTGTTTGAGAGAGCTTCTCCCAAATAGTTTATTTTAGTCTTTTCTAAACTTTTTGCATATTTGTGTTCAACCTTTTTACTTTCCTGATTCCTTTCGTCATGGCGACTCCAAAAAGTAATTATTATATTGATAATAGTTCTCTAAAGGAATAAATAAGTTGTATTTTGGCTAAAAATAGCTTTATTTTCATCTTTTTTTTTAAAAAAAGGTTTATTTTCTTTTGTCTAATATTTTAACCTTTTTGATTACTCATGACGAGAGGAATCTAACAAGTATAAAGGTTTGGACTAAAGTTGAAAAAAAATTACTAAAAACACAAAACTATTTGAAAGAATTTGACAAACACCACCAATATGCTTACAACTGAAGAAAAAAATTTCTAAACTTAAGACCCATGCTTGATCAATAAAGAGGCAGGGGACAAACTTTCAAGTTTCAACTAACGGCCCCTCACATCGTTTATGTACCATAAAAAAAGAAACAACTGCATATAAAAAGTCACTGGGTCAAATTGAATTACCAGTACACCACTAAGTGCCATGACCGGAGTGAAATCCTTCCACACTTGAAGATCCTGCTCTTGGAAAGTTCACTTCTTAATGAAATGACTACACTTCACTTAGAAATGAAAGGAAAAATCCAATAAACAAGAGGAGTCTTAGAAGAAACCTGCAATGAGAATGACAGCCCAAGGAGGAGGCAGCCCAAGCATGTTCCTGCTGCAGAAATCTGTACATGAAATAGGGTTTTGTATAGGCCTTTTCTGAAGCAACATTTGCAAATTTCACGAAACATCTTTCCCCTTCATACCATTAGGAGCGGTCTTCGTCCGGATTTATCCATTAATAGCACACCCAACATCGTCATTGGAACCTGCAGAACATCCAGTATATCTAATTATAAACATGCCACCAAGAATACCACAAGAAACCATAGGTAGGGGCCACATGGTGCCCCAAGCCTTTGAAAATCACACGATCATGTTAGGTCACCCCTAAATGCAGGGGGCCCCTTTAAATGTGTGGTTCCTAAGGGCTTTGAGGCACCACGTGACCCTGCCTTTGGAGCAGACAATAATTTTCCCAGGTAGGGAGTTCATAAACCTGAACAGCCACCATTGCTAAAGTCCCAACTCTGCTTGAAAAACCTACATTATACCAAACACTGATTTCTTTATTTCTCATGTTATGTTTTCCATTGACTTAAGGCACAAGTAATGCTATACAAACAGAATAAGTTGAGCGTAAATTTTGGAAATGTATGATTTTTCTTTTAGATTAAATGACTTTAGTTGAGTGGTTTTATTTTTACCAGATGATGTGAAAATAGAACTTGCATAGTAAGCAATCCCATTGACCCCTCCAAGTTGTTGCAGTGCCATCAGCCCAACTCCTACCTAGATATGTATTGAACTACTCAAAATAAGGTTTTCCATGTCGTGAAGAAGTATACATGCCACAAGCTAGGTAAGAAAGCTCACGATGAGGGAGTGAGCATATTTTCGCTGGAACAAGTCCAGCATCTTAGGTTCTGATAACTGTCGAAGGCTTTCTGTATAATCCTGTAAAATAGCTGAAGTTAGTCATATTTCATATTTGCCTGCAGAAACATTGAAAACTGAAATACCCAATAGAATGTTAAATTAAAAAATCAACCCATTAACCAGTAAATTTAGCCATATGAAAGGAACTAACTAGAAAAAGAAAGTAACTCTCTGATCAGCAAATGAAGTTAAGAATTTACTCTAATTTCAGTAGCTTCTATAGAAATATTTGCATTCTGTCCCCTAAGGCGTTGTAATGCAGCTTCACAATCTACCCACCGATCATTCTTTGCCTGCAGAGAGTTGTGCCCCATCATTGAGCATGTCAATGGATACTTTCATTCTATTTATTGCATCATCTCGGTAGGAAAACATGAATTTAGGAATTGTTCTTAAAATAACTTCATACCATATAGTTTTATTTAGAAATGTCATGCACAAGTAACGCAAAGAAATACATGAGTACCCTAAGGCTCCATTTGAATGTGCAGATTTGAAATGAAAGGATTTGATGTCAAACTATATAAAATTGAACGAACATTAATCAATGGAGGTAGATTGAATTCTGAAGTGGGGTATTGAATAGACATAGGAGAGATGTATATTGATAAGATTCTCATTAAAGAAGAATATTCATGGAAGCAAACCAAATAACTACATTCACCAAGTTATCTAAACTCCATCAATCTAAAGATCACAAACCCATTCTCACAATCTTTTCTTCTATGTTTTCTTTTTTTGATAAGTACCATTCTCAATTAAAATAGCCAGAAATGCAAAACCATTCATTTCAAATCCAAAAATCCAAATGCAACCTACGTTTTTATTATCACCAAGCCACAACCTATGGATAAGTACTTCTAAACATAACTCACCAACCATCTTGGGGACTCAGGAATGAAGAATAAACCCAGAAGCTGAAGTAAACACGGAATAGTTCCTGAAATGATATCGATTAGAAGCAACTCTTTTGAATTAGCCTCGTGTTAAATGAAACTGTAAGCAAAACAAAGTTACCAGTTATGGCCAAGATGCGCCAATTGATGACAATTCCAATGAGATACATCACTGATACGCCACAACATATCATCAACTGTAGAATCAGAAACATGTAGGTGTGTCAAGCTATGAATTTAGATCTAAATCTACAATTTGTAACATTTCTGAATTTCTGAAATACCTGATTAACAGTTGTGAAGCCTCCTCGAAGGTTCTTTGGTGTTATTTCTGCTATGTATACAGGGACCTGTTTAGAATTGAGAATGTATATTCATTCAAATGTATCACATTAAAAGGCAAGTCAAATATGAAACACAAATCCTAGAGCATTACCACATATGAGAGAAGCCCAATTCCATATCCCAGTGATAGTCTTCCAAGGTCAAGGCACCAAGCATCCTTTGACAATCATTGAATAGTTAATAGGGTGCATCTGGAAAATATATTTACGTTGGATGACTAGCTAGTATCTAGACATATACACGTGACCACTCAAGATACATTGCACTTAAATATACAATGAAAACAACTTTGAAGAAGCATTATCCATGTTGCTGCATGTGCTGGGGGTCGGGGGGGAAAGAAAAAAGAAAAGAGAAAAGAACACAAAACAAGAATCAATAAAAGAATGAAAAATATGATACTAAGTTCGACGGTATCAAAAATTGTCAATTTTTCCACATTTCAAACATCTTCTTTGCATGGAAGCTAGTTAATAGATCACAAGTCCAGCCAGAACTTCAATTTTATAAGAACAAGGTTAAATTATTAATCAGATGTCATCTGTGAAGTGTAAGATAAATTCATTATACGTGAAGTTGCTTCCTCTACAACCAACATTCCATTCCATATTTTCGCCAAGACATGAAAGTATTAAAATTTCTTCACCATAATCCAATGAAGCATATGTGAATTCAAAGAAAGCCAAAGGGACATTGATAGAATGGGAAAGGCAATAAACCTCTGATAATACTATTGCAAGCCACCCTATGACACAGAATACCTCAGAGAATCCCATTGTCTACATACATCAGAAACAACCAAATTAGCGACAATTTAAAAGTTTGAACACTATTTAAGATTTAATTTTTTATCAAGCCTTTTCATATTTTTGACCACTTCAAAGTAATTAACAGGAAAACTTACACCCCTCCGGCCAAATAGATCTGCCATCTTTCCACTCATGACTGCGCCCAACATAGCTCCAACGGTCAATATTGACCCGAAAACTGAATACTGTAAAAGGGCACCAAGAGAAAAGGGGGAATAAAGAATGTCAAACAGATGAAGGGAAAAAAGAAACCTAAGTAGAAAAACCCCTTCATGAATTCTACTTCACTCAAAGCACTTTACTAGACTAATTTCTGTAATGGAAGAAGCAATTATCAAGAAGATACGGGCCCAAAATGTAATATTCATCCAATTCACTCTTTCACCATAAATGTAGATACATATATATTTTTTTTATCAGTGTTCCTCTCAGTTCATATTTGAACCATATCTCCATTTTAAATGAAATAGCATAGGGCATGGTTTTTACAATCCTACATCCCAACCATATTACTCATTGGACAGATAAAAAACGGTTCAATGGGAGACAAGCACATGCTAAGTTGATCTCCATATTGTCTCTCACACATCCCATTTCCCCAAATTAATCAGAATGGCCAGCACTACAAGCTCTAGAAAATAACACATGAACCCCATCTTTTGAATTGGCTTTTGTATCAAGGACACTACCACCACCATTAAAAAGTTAAATCCATTAAGCTCAAAAGGTTGCATGGTTTTTTTCAAAAAATACAGATCAAGCTTTTTTTGTTCCTTTCATTCACTTATAGCATATGGGCATCTGCCAGCATTTGCTGTGCATAATTTCGAGATGAAGTTCATCACATTACGGGACAAGGCACATTTTTCTGTTCAAACATTCTCCCTTCCAAGCCCATATGCCTGGGCCCGAATCTAAACAAGTTCGAGGAAGATTCCCAATTTGTTGCATGTAACTATCTTTATTTGCACTCCTCTCCAAAATTTCATTCCTTTCAGCCAAACAAAACACATGCATAGTGCCTGTTTTGAAAAAAAAATATCGAAGCATATAAACCTGATGACATTAGAATGCTCAAAGTAGACTGGACAAGGGTTTTCACGGCAAATTGAAGCTTATGGAAATGGGTTATAGCTTCCCTAGCCCTTTAGTTCGCTCAAGTCCTAAGGAGATGCACCAACACATATTGGACAGGAGGAGGAAAACATACCAAGGAAAGAAACTAAATGCTTGGTAAAGATTTGCAAACAAACATTTCCATGCACAATGCAATATTTTAATCAAACACAACCATCAAATTTATTTCATGTTTTCATTTGTATTCAAAACCAATTCATAAAGTAGGCATTTTGGAATTGTGTTTGTTAGATATTATGTTTCCTTCTTGCTTATAGCTCATAGTTCAGCAAAAAGTAGAAAAAACCCAAACAAGTGTGTTTATAGCATTTTGCTTGTAGCTTTCGATTCTAAATCAATAAAGATAAATTTTAATGCTTCAAGCTATAAGTCTACGACTGTAATAAACATTTGTAACTTCTACTTAAATTCATAATCGCACGTCTTTTTAATTGTATCTATAAGTTCATAATTTCAACTACACCATACACCTTCAAAATATGTGATTCTTTTGAAAAATGGATATCAGTGTTTTAAGGTCAATTTGTAATGTTGTTGAAGGTCAATTTGTATGGACATTTTGATTGAAAAAATAGCATCCTCGACTTCATTTTTCTTTTAGTTCTATGCTAATTGACCGAATTGAATGTAGGAATTAGGATTAGAATACATATTTTCTAGAATTATATTTTTCTTATTTGAATACAACAAATAATGAAAGTACTATGTATTCATTGAATGGTACTCAATCCCATAAAATCTATTTTCCTTGTTTGAATTCAACAAATAATGAAAGGACTATGTATTCGTTGGATTGTCAATCCCACAAAATGTGGAGTATACAATACTGAGGGGATCGTGATATTAATAATCCTCTCACTATTAGTCAAGTGTAATTACTTACCCTTTGGAATTATATATTCGCTCATTATTAATCCGGTCAATCAAACGGAGCCTTACAATATTTCCCATTTCCTTCTAGTTTTCCTTTACAAATCCAAGATCCAAATGTAGGACAAATAACAAAAAATATGAATAAAATGGATTTTATATCGAATCGTCAAACTAACCTCTGCCAAAGAAAGGCCAATGTCATCCATGATTCCAGGCTGAGCAGGTGATGAAAATCCAACCTGCATATCAAACAGGAACTGTTAATTGTAAACTTGTAGTCTCCATCTGATTAAATGATCAGCAATTACCTATAAAGTTATCCGCAATTCAAAATGAATGGTCCAAATTTATTTAAGAGTATGATCCACATCACAAACATTAGAAAATGTGAACAATTCATTTTGAATTGTGAGTAGTTTTCAGATAACTTTTACCTGTAGGTAACATTTTTTGTTAAATGAAGCTCCAGCTTGGGATCTCTAAAAAGTTGGTTTTTGCGCAAAAAACAAAAAAATTAAGCTAGAATATTTGACATGGTAAAAGTCTAGTAACTTTTTTTCAAAAAAAGAAATTCATACACATCCAAACACTCTAAATTCTTTCGGAATGAAATGAGTCAAATGACTTTTAAAAAAAACCGTGCTATTATCTCAAACATTACAACTTAAAAACAAAAAATAATAAGGTTTTTCAGTCAGAATCCTATATATACATTAGTCAGAATCCTATATATACATCATTAACTAACATTAGGCCCATAAACAAATATTTTAACGCGCAAGGTTCAACCCATTTTAAAATTTCGCGATCTCTAGAAAATGCCCTTAACCACATTTTGCATGTTAAGCTTGCACGATCCATAACGGTTTTATTCCCTCTCATTTCGCATTCGAAGCAAAAACCGCACTCAACTCCACTCATTTGCAAGTCCAAAAAGCAGAATCTGATCGTCGCAAGCTAGGGTTTCTACTCAAACCTCAAATCAACTCAATCAAATCGCGTCGCTAGGTTAGTTTTTCTACTCATTCTTCAGTTTACATATTTCATCTTTGTTCACTTTTTCAATGAGAACAAATTTATCTGTGATTTGTTCACTTTTTCAATGGGAACGAATTTATCTGTGATTTCTTCTTTATTTCATCATAAATTTTCATTCATTGAAGTGATGAACACGTATTCAATTAAAAACGCGATAATGGTTAATGGTTTCTCAGTTTCTATATTTCAACTTTGTACACTTCTACAATAAGAATGAATTTATCTGTAATTTATTCTCTATTTCATCACAACTTTTCATCGATTCAAGTAATAAACACGTATTCAATTAAAAACGTGATAGTAGTTAATGCTTTCTGCTGATTCATCACTATACCTAACCTACTAAAATGATCTATTCTTAAAAAGAGATAACAAATATTATATTTCCTATTCAATCATACCAGTTTTACACATGCTTTTTAACAAAAACATGTAATGTGTTGTGAACGAACAGATAAATTTATCTGTGCATTTGAAAGCACGTTTAAAGAGAAGAGATAAATTTATTTATATCATTAAAAGTATCTAAAAAGTGCACAAATAAATTTATCTGTCTTATTTAACGAACATGTAAAGTGTTATGACTAAACAGATAAATTTATCTGTACATTTGGAAACACATTTAAAAAGCACAGATAAATTTATCTATCTTATATAAAGAACGTGTAAAGTGTTGTGACCAAAAAGATAAATTTATCTATACATTTGAAAGCACGTTTAAAGAGAACAGATAAGTTTATCTGTGTCGTTAAAAACATCTAAAAAGTGCACAAATAAATTTATCTGTTCAGTCACGTTGTGACCAAAAAGATAAATTTATTTATACATTTGAAAGCACGTTTAAAGAGAACAGATAAGTTTATCTGTATCGTTAAAAATATTTAAAAAGTGCACAAATAAATTTATCTGTCTTATTTAATGAACGTGTAAAGTATTCTTCAATTACAACACTTTACACGTCCTTTATAAAATACAGATAAATTTATCTGTTCAGTCACAACACTGTACACGTTCGTTAAATAAGATAGATAAATTTATCTGTACACTTTTTAGATGCTTTTAACGATACAGAAAAATTTATCTGATCTCTTTAAACGTGCTTTCAAATGCACAAATAAATTTATCTGTTCGGTCACAACACTTTACACGTTCTTTATACAAGACAGATAAATTTATTTGTGCTTTTTAAATGTGTTTTCAAAATGCACAGATAAATTTATCTGTTTAGTCACAACACTTTACACGTTTGTCAAATAAGACACATAAATTTATCTGTTCAGTCACAACACTTTACACATTCGTTAAATAAGACAGATAAATTTATCTACACACTTTTTAGATACTTTTAACGATACAGATAAATCTATCTATTCAGTCACAACACTTTACACGTTTTTGTTAAAAAGCATGTGTAAAAACATGTGTAAAACTGGTATGAATGAATAAGAAATATAATATTTGCTATCTCTTTTGAAGAATAAATCATTTTAGTAGGTTAGGTATAGTGAAGAATCAGTAGAAAGCATTAACTATTATCGCGTTTTTAATTGAATACGTGTTTATCACTTGAATTGATGAAAAGTTATGATGAAATGGAGATAAAATCACAGATAAATTAGTTCTCATTGTAAAAGTGTACAAAGTTGAATATCGAAACTGAGGAATCAATAGAAACCATTAACTATCATCGTGTTTTTAATTGAATACGTGTACATCACTTTAATGAATGAAATTTTTTGATGAAATGAAGAAGAAATCATAGATAAATTCGTTATCATTGAAAAAGTGAACAAATCACAGATAAATTCGTTATCATTGAAAAAATGAACAAAGATGAAATATGTAAACTGAAGACTGAGTAGAAAACCTAACCTAGCGACGCGATTTGATTGAGTCGATTTGAGATTTGAGTAGAAACCCAAGCTTGCGACAATCAGATTTTGCTTTTTGGAATTGCAAATGAGTGGAGCTTAGTGCAATTTTTTGCTTCGAATGCAAAATGAGAGGGAATAGAACTATTATGGATCGTGCAAGCTTAACATGCAGAACGTGGTTAGGGGCGTTTTCGGGAGAATGCAAAATTTTAAAATGGGTTGGACCTTGGACGTTAAAATATTTGTTTATATCTTTTAACTTCTCTTGAAAATTTTGAACTGAAGGAGCATGTGCACAATTTGAAAACAAATTCACCTTACGTTCTCGAAATTAATTAGACAAACGCCCTAAATGGCTCTCTCTCAAATTTGTTTCAAATGTTACAAACAGCATACATGATATCAATTACTAAACAACCTTGGAACATGCTGAACTAGTGCAGCATGGCGATCACTTATAAACGTAATTGAACGACCACATAAAATCTCAGACAATATGCTTAAAAACCAAATCCAATTATCTTTATTCTCAGCATCAACCACAACAAATGCCAAAAGAAACAAACCTACAACAACAACAAAAAGCATATATAAGTATTGAACAAAACATACTTAACAGATAAATTTATCTGTATCGTTAACAGTATATTTAAAGAGCACAGATAAATTTATTTGTACCGTTGAAAGCACGTATAAACAACATAGATAAATTTATCTGTATTGTTTAAATTAGATAAAAAGACTACAGATAAATTTATTTATCTTATTTAAAAAACGAGTAAAGCATTCTGCATGAATAGATAAATTTATCTGTCCATTATAACAAAAATAACATTGTGAACAGATAAATTTATTTGTTTTACTATAACGCATATAAATTTATCTGTCCCACTATATGCATTCATATTCAACAGATAAATTTATTTGTCCGCTATAACAAACACAACATCGTGAACAGATAAATTTATCTGTTTTACTAACAACACAGATAAATTTATCTGTCTCACTATAAACATAACTATTTGACAGATAAATTTATCTGTCCCACTATAACAAGCAGAACATTCTGAATGGATAAATTTATCTGTTTCACTATAATATGAACAACTTATTAACAGATAAATTTATCTGTTATGCTAAAGTAATTTCTTCATCAAGTCAGTGCACAAATAAAAAATAGTCCAAACTTTGATTAACATCCTTCTCTGTAGCAACATGCAGGCAACCTTTATATCTCCCTTTTAAAAATGTCTCGTCAAAAAACAACAAAGGTCGACAGTGATTGAAACCATTGATACAAGCACCAAATGCCACAAAACAATCTTCTGAACCGTTTATTAAACTCATCATACTCAATCTTAACCACACTTCCAGGATTTGAGCTCAATACCACCTCAACATACCAACAGAGCTGATCAAATGACAATGAATAATCCCTGTACACCTAAATTCTTGCCTTCTCAACACTCAACTAAGCATGATGATAAGATATTGTAAGACCATAATGTTATGTAAAGAATCCAACAGCATCAATAGGTTTCGTTAATGGCATATTATGAACCTAGTCAATGATTGCACTAGCAACCAAATTCGAATTCATTCGCTTACTTTTAAAAGTACGAAATGTACTGCCACAACTATGCTCAATATTCAAACTCCTAATATAAAAGAAGTTATTCGATCTATCCAAAGTTGAATGAACAAACCACTTACAACCAGTAGAATCCTTCAAAAAACAAGCCGCAGTTACTCTACTTTTATCATTCTTCAAACGATCATATGAAAACTCAACCTCAATAGCATATTTTGCCAAACAAAACTTAAATTTATTAACTCCACCCTTAAAACACTGCCCGACATGACTATTAATCCAATCAAACCAGATGACAACAGTAAAGTCTCTTGGTGATGACAAAAAATTTCAATAGGATCAACATCAACAACATCAGAATCTCTACTATAACTACTTTCAATAATAACTCCTCCTTGATTACTAATGCCATCAGAACCTCTACTAGAACTACCTTCAATGCTAACTCGTTCTTGATTACTAGTGCTATCAGTATACAGCTCTCATCACTCACAGAAACGTCCATACGATCAACACCAAGACGACCAACAAGAGACATCATATTCTCAAAATCATCATCATCAACAAGCGTGCAATTAGAATGATCAGGTAAAGAGTATGTCAGAAAAAATCTTCCACGTTTTAGGTTCTTACACTTCCTACAAACACAATCCAGTATATCATTCAACATAAAACCTGATTTTACTTTCACAACACCCGCATACAATCCATATTTGCAGAAAAGCATAACAGAATCATCCATAATTTGTCAAACAAATATCGAAACAAATAATTTTCAACTTCAATCACGAATAACGCAACTCAATCAATTTCTGCAAATCTGAAATCGAAATCAAAACAAATAACGAGCTACAATCACCAATCACGATCAACAAATTGCGAGCTAGAATCACGATGAGAAATCAAAAATGAAAATTGCAA